>JADKXX010007255.1:0-302504 GCA_017310255.1 Butorides virescens | reverse complement strand
GGGGGGTTGGACTCGATGACCTCTAGTGGTCCCTTCCAACCCAAAACATTCTATGATTCTATGATTCTATGATTTTGGAATTAAAATAATCAGAAAACCTTAAGTGCACGAGTCACTACAAGCTTCTTTTCAATACCAGCAAAAAATTACCGCTTTAAAATAATAATTACAACTTACATCCATGGCTTACAAATAAAATAATCAACAAAAAAACCCCCAAGTAATTTAAAAAAAAAATAGGTAAAATTAGGTAAAATTATAAGCATTTCAGCTTTTAGCCATCTTAATATGTGCTGGAAGGGCAACACAACATGGCACAAGCAATCTAGTACACTGATGACAACTTCCTGCCAAAGGATATCAAAGAACTGATAAGAGAACTTGCTCTCCTCAACCACATACTTGCAAATGAGGAGAAAATGGTAAGGGATGTGAAGGTTGGGGACAGCCTTGCTATGGTGACTATGAAATGGTACAGTTCAGGACCCTGAGGGGAAGGAAAATAGGAAAGGGCAAAATCATAGCCCTGGTTTTTGGGAGAACAGATTTCAGCCTGTTCAGAAGAATCCCAGAGTTATAGCCCTGGAAAACGCTGGGGTGCAGGAGAGATGGTTGTTTTTCAAGTAAAGGTGGCAGAAGGCCTGCATGAGTGAATAAGGATTTCTTGGCAAAACTCAGACATAAAAAGGAAGCATACAGGAAGTCAACAAAGGGTTAACTCACCCAGGAGGAATACAGTGACAACTGTCCAAGTGGTCAGGTATGGGATCAGGAAAACCAAAACACACCTGGTATAGAGTCTGGCAAGGCACATGAAGATGAGAAGGCTGAGGTACTCAACAACTTCTTTGCCTCATTCATTGGTAATGTCTGTCCTCACCCCTCCCAAGTCTATGGAACACAAGATGGGGACCAGGGGAGTAAAGCCCCTCCCACTGTAAGGGAAGATCAGGTTCATGACCACCTGAGGAAACTGAATATACATAAGTCTACAGGACCTGACGAGATGCATCCCAGAGTCCTGAGGGAATTGGCTGATGTAGTTGCCAAGCAACTCTCCATGATATTTGAAAAGTCATGGCAGTCAGGTGAAGTCCCTGGGGAATGGAAGAAGGGAAACATTGTGCCCCTTTTCAAAAAGGGTAGAAAGGAAGACCCTGGGAACTACCGACCTGTCAGCCTCACCTCTGTGTCTGGGAAGAACATGGAACAGCTCCTCCTAGAAGCTATGCTAAAGCACATGGAGGACAGGGAGGTGATTTGAGACAGCAAGCATGGCTTCACCAAGAGCAAGTCCTGCCTGACCAACCTAGTGTTATTCTATGATGGAGTGACTGCATCAGTGGACAAGGGAAGAGCTATGGATGTTATCTATCTGGAATTCTGTAAAGCCTTTGACACGGTCCCCCACAACATCCTTCTCTCTAAATTGGGCACATAAGGATTTGATGGGTAGACTGTTTCATGTATAAGCAATTGGTTGGATGGTTGCATCCAGAGGGTAGTGGTCAATGGCTAAATGCTCAGATAGAGACCAGTGACAAGTGGTATCCCTCAGCAGCTCATACTGGAACCAGTACTATTTAATATCTTCATCTGTGGCATAGACAGTGAGATCAAGTGTACATTCAGCAAGTATGCAGACGACACCAAGCTGAGTGTTGCAGCTGGCATGCCCGAAGGATGGGATGTCATCCAAAGAGACGTGGACAACCTGAAGTGATGGGCCTGTGTGAACCTCATGAGGTTCAACAAGGCCAAGTGCAAGGTGCTGCACACAAGTTGGGAAAAACCCCGGTATCAATACAGATGGGGGGATGAAGGGATTGAGAGCAGCCCTGTGGAGAAAGCCTTCGGCATACTGATGGATGAAAAGCTGGACATGAGCCGGCAATGTGCGCTGGCAGCCCAGAAGGCCAACCGTACCTTAGTCTGCATCAAAAGAAGCATGGCCAAGAGGTTGAGGGAGGTGATTCTGCCCCTCTACACTGCTCTGGTGAGACCTACCTAGAGTCCTGCGTCCAGCTCTGGAGCCCTCAGCACAAGAAGGACATGGAACTGTTGGAGCGGGTCCAGAGGAGAGCTACAAAAATGATCCGAGGGCTGGAGCACCTCTCTTATGAGGACAGGCTGAGAGAGTTGGGCTTGTTCAGTCTGGAAAAAAGAAGGCTGTGGGGAGACCTGACTGTGGCCTTTCAGTACTTAAAGGGGGCCTATAGGAAAGATGCAGACAATCTTTTTAGTAGGGCCAGCTGTGTCAGGACAAGGGGTAATGGTTTTAAACTAAAACAGGGTAGGTTTAGACTGGATATAAGGAAGAAATTCTTTGCAATGAGGGTGATGAAACACTGGAAGGGGTTGCCCAGAGGGGTAGTGGAGGCCCCATCCCTAAGAAACATCCAAGATCAGGTCAGATGGGGCTCTGAGTAACCTAGTCTAGTTAAATATGTCCCTGATCACTGCATGGGTGTAGATGACCTCTAGGGGTCCCTTCCAACCCAAAGCATTCTATGTTTCTATGATTTCTACCTTACAACAAATAAGGCTGACAACATCCTGGGATTCTTAGGAACAGTGCCACCAGCACATCAAGGGAGGTGATCCCTCTCCTCTACTCAGGACTGGAGAGACCACATCTGAAGTTCTGTGCTCTGGTCTGTGACCCCTAGTACAAGAGAGACATGAATGTACTAGAATTGGTCCAGCAAAGGCCATAAAGATAATCAAGTGTCAGGAGCATCTCTCTTATTAGGAAAGGCTGAGAGAACTGAGACTGTTCACCTTGGTCAAGAGAAAGCTCAGGGTGGATCTTATCAACATCTGATAGAGGGGGAAATAAAGAAGATGGAGCCAGACTCATCTTAGTGCCAACCTGTGCCAGACAAAAGGCACTAGGCACAAACTGAAATACAGGAAATTCCATTTCAACATGTTTGGGGTTTTTTGGTTTTTTTGGGGTTTTTTGTTTTTTTTTTTTTATTTTGAAGGTTATCAAACACTGGAAAAATTTGTCTAGAAGGGCTGTGAAGGTCCACCCTTGGAGATATTAAAAACCTGACTGGAAAGAGCTGTGAGGAACCTGTTCTAGTTAACCTTGTTTTCTTGCTGAGAACTAGATTATCTCCAGGAGTTCCTTCCAACATCAATGATTGTGTGATTCTGTGATATGCATAAGAATTTGTCTTTTTTTTTTTTAATATTGAAATTTTATAAATTTGGTACTGCTTAATGACTTCAGTCATCTTCTATTGCTTTCATGTGTAAACTATTACCTTACACAGTATCAGTGGCTAAATCTACAAAACACCCTATTTTTTATTTCCTTAGTAACTATTCAAGCACTGAAACAAAGAAATTGCTTTGTACAAGTTTATATGCTTATGCAACTTGAACATGTACATTTTTTAGAAAAAGTAAGCATGAAAGGGTCATGAACAATAGCAACTATGTTTGCCTTTGAATTTTAATGTGTTTGTAATAATTTTCTGCTCTGTGATCCACTACGTTGATCTTACACAAATACATTATTTCTTCTAACTGCATTGAAAACCCTTTTTTCTAGCCTAGTGAGTACTCAAAGTCATGTATTTTAAACAGTCAAAAAATGACAACAGAAATAATTTTATCCAAGAACCAAACAGAGCATAAAAGAAAAATGCTTTATGCGAACAGGTTTTTGTGTAGGTATCTGCTACAGTAGCATGATGAACAGGCACACCTATCATTGAATCAGCAATTAATGTGACAGTTTAATATTTGCAAACAGAGCTGTACTTCTGTTTCTGTTGACTGTTCCCTGGTTACAGTCTGTCTATACTTTCTGACTTGACCCCTGATTCAATTGGATCAGGAATCCTACTCAATCTCTTATTCAACTGCTACTGGGGAGTGTTGGTCACAATGCTCAAGAGACCTGGAAACAGGATTAACTAATAGGGATTTTAGCACTTTGCATGGTGGATAGCCTAGGAACTCTGTGTGGGACATGCTGGAGTGCCAATCTGTGCCATAACTGCAGCCATACAACACAGGATGTCTTCCCTGGCGCTAACTGAAGTAATAGCCTCTGGCATATTGAAGTCCTTGTGGAGCTAATAGAGGGAGGATGAAGCAATGGAACTGTTGACATTACATAAGGGACTCAATATTAAACAGGATGTCACCATGGTCTGAAGTATCTGCGTAGAATTACAGATAGTGGTATTTTGCATTTTATATCCTGATGTGTTTGAGAAGTAGAGAAGGACAAAGAATATTTTCTCTACCTAAAACCTAAAGTTGAATTTCAGCATTTCTTGCCATTGATTACTGTAACAGCATTTTGGTATGCCATTAAGCAATATGTAATCTACATGTGAAGCAGAGCTGTTTTGCTGTGGTCTTTGAAATAATCACCAATCACACCCCATAAACAAGTTCAAGCTTGTGAAGCTTGAGTCCTTCAAAATGAAAGACTGGAGTTCTGAAGCCCTGGTGTCCTTCAAAATGAAATATTATTAGTCTAATATTACAGGTAACACTTTATGAACTGTGAGTTCTTTAAAAGCCATAATTACACAAACACTTTTTTTTCATTTTTTTTAACCAGAAGTACTAGAGACAGACTGCTTAAGTTTGTGCATTTAATAGATTCTTACAACAACTTGCTGCACCTACAGTGTTTATAGCATAGAAACCCACGTTACATAAAACTTATTCAACTCATATACTAAGAAGCAGTTCTTCGTGACTCACAGACTTTAAGATCATGGTCACAGAAGTATAGCAAAAATATGGAAATCAAAGACAGAAGTCCAAATATCTTTGGAAATACCATAGTATGGTATACAAGAATTTATGAAGAGTATTTCTCAACCAATTCTGATAGATTGTCTTAATATTTTTTTAGTTAATCACAGCAATCATAGATAAAATAAATGAAACGTTATACTTTCACTGGTAACATTATCTCCCCAAAGAAAATATGATAATGAAATTAAAAGATGCAACTTCAAACTGTGTATGGAAGGGGAAATATTCCCATAGTTGGCACAAACTCTATTGAGCCTACGTATGTTGAGCTCCAGCTATTAAGTAGTAGGTAATGCTTGGAACTGAAGTAGAGCTTAAGAGCCTGAGAACTTCCAAGGACATAAAGAAAGCATTGGTGAGTAAAAAAGAGATCTAAAGAAGCTCAGACATGCAGACATTTGTAGTCCTGTAAAGGTCCTGTTTACTGTAGGATGCTACAAGGAGGCCTCATAATCATCTTTATTCAGTCCATCTGCAAGCTACTGTTGATTTTTATTCAATGGCACTTGCAACTGTATGATCAGATGGTAAGTCAGACCAGACTGCTGATTCTGTTAGAGACACTCCCCCCAACACAAATTTTTCAAAAAGATCTCCTGGGTTATCAAGTCCAGATCCCTTGCATGTCGTTACAGCAGAGTGTATTTCACATAATTTCAGGTATCTAAATAGAATTAGCTGATCAATGAGTATGTAAGATTTCACGCTAAGAAAAGAATCCTCTTAACGTAACTCACTATTAACCATGGAGGTAGGCTAAACAGCAAGTGCAGAGACTAAATATCTAACTTTTAAAGAACTAGAGCTATGTAAAAGAAATTACTCCATAATCCATGAATCCATAAAATAGGCTTCTTTGCTATTTCCTGGAACCTACACATTAAGTCAGTCTGCCTATTACTTATCGCTATTTTGCTCTATTTCAGTAAATTGGTTTAGTGGCATCTACTCAAGATGCCATACTTTGAAGATGGTGACATTTTACTCTTTCCAGAAAGATTTCACATATTGCATGTCCCTAGTTTAACTTTCTGACAGCCACATACCCAGAGAATTTTAAAGTCTGACTAAAATGTGAATACATCAAAGAATGCCACCGAGACAGCCAAGCTCTGCAAGAGAACAAAGTCCTACAGTGATTAGCAATAAAAACCATTCACCATATTGTGCAGTTATTCTTGTGTCAGCTGAGTAAATCCTGTTCAGATGCGTCAGGGCCTACTTATTTTATCTGCTAGCATAAACCCATGAACTTTGGCAGTAGTAGACAAACTAACCAACTTTTTGCTTAAGTAGAAGTGAATAAAATATGATCAACCACCTGTCCCAAACAACAGAACTAACATTAAGTCATTTTTGTGTGCTCAGGGAAATAGACAGACAAACTACACAAACAACATATTGATCATCAAGAAGCTCAAACTTTCATAAGTGTCCTGAAGAAGCAGATGTTGAGCACACAAAAGAAGACCACAAATCAGACAACATTTGTGCAATTAGAATGGACACTAGTCACCAAGGAATAATTCTCTTCCCAGTTCTATAATTAAGAAACTAAGGAGAGACTCATCAGGGAACCCAGAAAAAGGAGAACCTAAGAGAGTCTGAAGGAACCTCAAAACTCTCCCCCAGGACTATATAATGCACAGCTGGAATGACTGTGCTGATCTGCCCAATTTTTCTTCGGGATTGTGACATCTCTCCCACAGAAAGGGAAAGTCACATAATCCATAAAATTGCATGCATTTGTGGTTCAAGTATTTTGGTTTCCAAACTCTTCACACTATTTTGTCTCAAAAAGCAATGTGATAGTGTTAAAAGGATTGATGACATGGATTCCACCCTTGGTCTAAAGAATCCATGGGACAATTTATAATAGCACTCATGTTTTACACATGTTCATTTCTGGTGTTTTGTGTTTTTTTTCTTAATGTAGGGTAAAGGTTCTCCTACTCTTTAGAACCCATAACTCAAATAAAATTTTAACGTCCAAAAACTAATTTCTGAGTTTGAAGAATAGGTTTTATTCTAAGCATGTGAATAACTTTTAATCAGTATAACTTCCTCTCATGAATTAAACAACATCTGTAGTGTTGCATGTTGTCACTTTTGCCCTCTGCTGCCAATAAGGAATAAATAATTTCCTGCCATAAAGAAACTTTCTGGACAAGTTGTCAGAATATTTAATGAAGGGAACAGTATTATGTCTTGATCCCTAAGGTGAAATACAACCCACTTACTTTCCTTAGTCATGCTAGGGATCATCATGATCAGAGATTGACTGTTTCACCACAGAACAGAATGAACTTCATATTATATAATTATTTTCCTGTATCTGCTGCTGGTTTAAAAGCTAAAGCTACAAACATTGCTTTTTAAGCCATGCCGGACAAAGCAGTTGCCACAGGACTTCTGCTATTTCAATTGTAACCAACAATGTTATTCCAGATTTATTAATTTAGTAACAAACATCACAACACCATTTCACACATTAAAAATCTCCGATTTTTTAGCATGAAATGCCAAGTGCAGCAGAAAAGTATAAAGGGAATATATAAAGAAAATCCAAAGCACCTTCCTGAAAGCCTGTTACTAAGGTAATGTGTTCATACTTGGACAGGAATTGTGCTACAGCAACTGACATTGTGGAAGAGGATCACTTATTCAACAGTCAGTTCCTCCTATTTAAATAGCAGTCTTTTGACTTAACTGTGAATGGGATCAAGTTCTTGTAGGTACCAGTCTAGATGCTTAGCAATCTCACCTTTGTGCAGATAACTTACTAGTGAAAAGCTAGTTTTTAAATTTTGCAATGTTAACATTTGTCTGTTTTTTAATCAAGGAGTGTGCCCTGTGATCAATAGAGTGATGGTTTTATGCTAATCACCTGCCATTTATTCATAAAGGTGCAGATGCTAGTCTTCTGGAAGCACCATTTGCATTTTTTTCAGTGTATGATAAAATGGGGTAAAGTAATTTTATCTTTCCTTAAAAGTTGTAAAACTGCTACACATATTACATGAATATCACAAGGACATGTTCTTGCCAATGCTTTGTTTAAAAGCCATACAGTTTACTTAGTGGCAGTTGTTGGATGTAATTTTCTTCTAGCATTTCTCTGTCACTCATTAGTGATCTGATTTTACCCTCTGACCATGTGTGCTCTAACATATCCCACAGTTGCCTATTACCATGTGCTATCTCTTAAATGGAACCATGTGATATGAAAAACAGTCAAGCTATTTTTTTGTTTGCATACAAAAATATTTACAAAACCTTCAGGACTAAAAGAAAATAATTCAGAGAAAACCAATTACTTGAATTCACATTGAGTCAGTAGAGGTTCAAACCCATTTGCACCAGATTTGCAATATTCTTAACATGTATTTTATTTAGATAAAACTCGTCAGCTCAGTGGCCAGGTCCAAGGTCTCCTATGTCCCATCAACCACAGCAGCAGAAGCATGCCTTAGTGGGACAAGAACCAGTCTGTCAGGAAACAGCTTGCAGGTGCCATTACTGGTAGGAGCTCCTGGAAGCTTCCAGAGGAAGCTGCTACCAGGGGTCCAGATTTAACAAAACCCCAAACAAATGAGCAAACAAATAATCCCACAAGAAAGTGCTAGTGTGGGAGGACCTATTGACACCATACTTCCCTTCCCCCGCCCCCTTCCACTTATCTCTGCCTAAATACATAATATTAACCCACAGATGACTGCCAAAACTCAGGGTCTTTCCCCCAAAAGTGAAACAAAAAATAGGCCAAACAGACAATAATAAAATGTGTAGAACCCCCCCCCAGAATGCTGAATGCTGGAAAACAAGGCTGGAGAGATAAACACACCCTCCGCCCAGCAACAACAGGAACCACTGTTGTATACTCACATTTAGAATTTCGGTGTACGGGTAGCTGTTTAGGATATAAAATTCATCCTTTGTAATCCCAAATGTGCTAATGACCTTCAGAAAATCACTTCACCTTTTGTAATCTTTGTATATAACCTTTTCACAGAATCACAGAATCACAAAATGGTTGAGGTTGGAAGGGACCTCTGGAGGTCACTGAGTCCAACGCCCCTGGCTCAAGGAAGGTCACCTACAGCCAGTTACCCAGGACCATGTCTAGACAGTTTTTTAATAACTCCAAGGGTGGACACTCCACAACCTCCCTGGGCAACCTGTGCCAGTGTTTGGTTACCCTTGAAGTAAAAAGTGTTTCCTTATGTTGAAAGGGAACCTTCTGTGTTCGGTTTATGCCTACTGCCTCTGGTCCTGCCACTGGGCACCAATGAAAAAAGCCTGTCTCTGTCCCCTTTACACCCTCCTCTTCTCCAGGCTGAACAGTCCCAGCACTCTCAGCCTTTCCTCATAGGAAACATGCTCCAGACCATTAGTCATCTTAGTGGCCCTTCATTGGACTGTCTCTAGTATGAGCTCTCTCTAGTATGTCCACAATTCTGTTGTACTGGGGAGCCCTGAGCTGGACCCAGGACTCCAGGTGTGGCCTCACCAGAGTTGAGGGGAAGAATCACCTCCCTTCACCTACTGGCAACAGTCCTCCTAATGAAGCCCAGGATACCATTAGCCTTTTTTGAAACAAGACCACATTTCTGGCTGATGCTCAACTTGGTGTCCACCAGGAGCCCCAGGTTCTATTCCAATAAGCTGTTTTCCGGCTTAGTGGCCCCCAGCATATATTGGTCCATGGGGTTATTCCTCCTCAGGTGCAGGACTTTGCACTTCTCATTTCATTTCTTCTGTCAGCCCATTTCTCAAGCTTGACAAGGTCCCTCTAGAGGATACCACAACCCTCTGGTGTATCAGTCACTCCTCCCAGTTTAATTTCATCTGCAAACTTGCTGAGGATACACTCTGTCCCACCAGCCAGATCATTAATGGAGATGTTAAACAGGAGTAGACCCAGTAGAGATCCCTAAGGTACACCGCTAGTCAATGGCCTCCAATTAGACTTTGTTCCACTGATCACCACCCTCTGGGCCTAGCCATTTAATCAGTTTTCAACCCACCTTACTGTCTGCCCATCTAGCCCTTATGTCAACAGCTTCTCTATGAGGATCTCACAGGAAACAGTGTCAAAGGCCTTCTTGAAGTCCAGCTACCTTCCTAGAGACTGAGATGAGGCTGACCAGCCTGTAGTTCCCCTATACAACAGTATATGCTATATGCAGTACTTCTGAGGAAGTCTCCTCAAGTCACCTTTATATTCAATGAAAGAAAAAAAAAAGGCCATCTGCCAAAATGCAAATGTGTACTTTAGAATGCATTCCACCTTAGGTGTTTACTCAAACAAAAATCATAACAATCAAATTGTATATAAACTGAAAGTATAACCATGCACAGTACTACGTTACACTGCATAGTATTGAAAACCTTATTCTCCAAGATTCTTAAGTTTTTCTCAAAGCCTTTCCTTTAACTGTACACAAAACAAAACCATGACTTTGTATTCTTTTAATTAAAATATAAATTATAATTTCTTAAAAGTTGCCAGACATTCAAAAAATTCTAAAATATTCTGCTGCTCTACAGAAGTCTACTGAGTAAACTACTAAGTATGTAAAATTTATGGAAAACAAATTGTCTTCTGGAAATTATATCCCTTTTATTCTCTCAAAAAGTCAGAAAAGTCATAGTGTTCAGGAACTGATACTTTTCTACTAAATTTCTTCTTATTATTAAAAGTGATGAATTACTAATATGCACCCTTTAAAGACAATTTGAATCACTTAAAGTATACCCTCATTATTCAATTAAAAAGGAAATTAATCTGAGGAATCTACTTGTCAACTTCTTAGCAATTATTTGACATCTGTGCAATGAACCAAGGTCTATCTTTTGTTTGCTGCTTAAAACTGTAATCATTCTTTCACTGTGATGTAAGACAACCTAGACCAAATCTGCAAGGTGTCATTTATTAGTCATGCATTCGTTCATTGGGGTATCAGAAAATAAAAGAACTTCACTTTAAAAGAACTGCATACTTATATTTGTATCACCGATGATATCTTTGGAAACAGTACACATTTGATATTTTTTACTAGATCACTTTGATAAAGATATGCCAAATAGTTGAGGTTGTCATCTTAGAAATTTCTGGAAGCTTTTTCTCTGATGAGAAGAAAATGAAACTGATGGAATTTTTCTAATAAATTCTAATAAAAAATATTACAGGAGTTTTCTCCTCCATTGTGGGTTCAGCAGATTGTTTTGAGTTATACCACTGATATGAAACTTTTTGCTCCAGTATTTATTTTAGATAATAATGATAGTTTTAATGACACAAGTCAGAGAACTTAAATTAAAAATGCTACTCAGCTAAATGGACTATAACCCTTACTCAGTGTGCATGTATTGTCACTGGTATTTCAGAAATACTAAATAACAGGTTCTTCCTCAAAATTTAAAGTGATGCAAGGAAAACAGTTTAAAAAGAACTGAAGGGAAAATGAAAGGAAAATTAGTTTTCTCAGCATCAGCATAACTAATATTATGGGAATACTGAACTTTGCTACTTGAAGTGAAACTCCCCTGGAGTTTTTTGCAAGAGGAAGAAGGAATAGATTCCATAGAATAAAACAATTTATGATCCTGTGCTTTGTGTCAGCAAAATATTTCCTACTTCTTAATGAAAATGATAGCCTAAGCTGAAATGATGCACAAACTCTTTAAATTTACGTGAGACACTGTTGCACCAAGGTTATATTTAATCACTTTGTGTAAAACTATTGTGAATTATTAATACTTAACAAAATATTAAGTAAAATAAGATCATCTTCTGCTCCCTATGTTTTCAGAAAAAAAATCTCATAGAATATTTTTTTTAAATTAAAAAAATTATATTCCTTTAAAATCAATGGTAATCACTTCAAAGTGGTGAAAAAGCAATAGAACAAAATTGAGTTCTAATTAATATCATATTAAAGGAAAAAAATAGAAATTTTAAATAAGTAGTAAAATCAGTAGCTTTGCTTAGTAAAGAGTAGACATTTTATTGAAATAATTAGTACTCAGAGAAACACCACCAGACCTTTACAGTAATACACACCTTCTTTAAAAACAAATTAACTAATTTTATTTTCCAGGCAATACAAAATATATATCTGCTGTTTCTTTTCTAGTGGTACCAGATGCATTCTACCACTTGAATCAGTTTTTATTTATTTTTATTTTATACTGTATATTCCTGGTAGAAAAGGAGTAAAAGTATGACACATGATAAAAGAAATCATGTGTCATAAACAGGAAGTGTCATGCCATAAAAAAAAAAATAGAGATTATGTCAGAATTATGGCACAAAACCTCTGAACTCCTGCCTAATCTATTATAATATTGGAGATGTGCTGATTCTAGAAATGCTAGTGATGAGGGTATACAGAAATAGCTGGTCTCTCACCGCTGACTCTGCCCCTTCTCATATACTTAATTACATTAAAGCTGCAACTATGCAATATACTTTTGTGAAAGCTATTTTGGATGGAGGTGGTACGAATATAGAAGGTAGGCATTTATAGAAAATAGTGAAAACAGGCTTAACAGAGAGTTCAGAATCTCTGTTAACACTATGACAAAGGTAGATAACCCATGATGAAATAAAGGTAGATAAAACATAGATGTAGATGAAATAGTAGGTAGATGAAATAAGAACCATGGACATAATGGCAGCTCACTCAGGGAAGTACTGAAACCTTCTGTTGTTCATATCCTATTGTAACCTAATTTTCTTTTTTTTTTTTTTTTCAGATTTTGATGCCACCAAACTATGTTTATTAAAAACTTTGCAAATGTTTAGATTTTATTTAAAACTAGAGAATAAGGGAGAGGAAGACATAGACTGGGTGAACTTGTTTACTGCACCTTTATCTCAGATCCAATTTTTTAAAGCTCTTAGGTAAAATAGAAACCAAATTTAAATGAGGTCATAATAATTTTTTTCCTACTCGAATGCCAAGGACAATTAAATACCAAAATTAACATCTTGGTTTGACCACTGTTCAAGGCTGCTGTGAGATACTAAAATTTTAGGCGTCAAAGTTCCACACTGTACAGGTGCATATATATCCATTTATACCCCCAAAAGGCCAAAATATGAGTGGTTAGGTACTTAAAATTTACCTAAAATCCTAAACTTCTCAAGGTGCCTGATGAATGCTCCTGCATCTAATATAGCACTAAGTTAAGCTTAATAGCTGATATCTACCTTTTACACAGTAAGAAGGTGATGAGATCACTTGTTAGAGTATAGGACATCCAGATTAAAAAAAAACCCAAACTTATTTAGATTGATAAATATCCTCTCTCCACTGCAGGAGAAGAGACTGAACACTGATATCCAGAAAAGCATGATTCAGGATCCCTTTTCATGCTTCCTTGAAAGGCAGCAGGTATTAGATCAGAAAAGAATGCAACATTTACAGGACGAGAAAACAGTATTAGCAAGAAAAAACTTTCCTGTTGAATTTACTGTTGCAGTCACTTCCCTGAAAAATAAAATCCTTGGATGCGAATTCTGTTCCACGGATAAGACACAATGCTGCTACTGCTTAAAATCAACTTTTGAAATTTAAGTTCATGTTTAGTTACAAAAATTCATCTAGAACTGCCACTGTGAACAGAGTTTAGCTCCTGAATATTTTATTTTGAGGACAGTTGTGCAAAACTAGTGGAGAAAAATAAAATAAGAAAGAGTATATTTTAGGATTATGTTTGTGGTGCTAATGAAGTTCTTCGAAGAAAATAATATTTCATAAAGTGTTTCTTTGGGCGAATGATCTGTTGTGTTGTAGAGGACACATATTTGGTATGAACAGCCTCCTGTGGTTGAAAGATATTTGAGTAACATCTTCATGAATCACATGCAGTTTATGTTCTTGCATTCTTACATCATATATACACATATAGGTTGTAGCCATGTATATGAATCCAAAACATTCAATGCAAATATTAACATATTTTTCCACCCCCTTGAAGAAAGCACTATCATATGTTGAAATTTTCACTCTTAATTTAAATTCTCATTATTCTGAAGATTAAAATACTGAAAAAAATCTAAAAAAAAAAATTCTTGTTAAAAATATTCTAGAAAAGATATTCTTCAGTTGTTATAGCTAATTATTTTAAACTTGTGTTCCTATATAAAACTTGTAAAAATTGTGAAACATAAATCATTATTTTTCATTTCATTTCATTTCAACAATTAATTATTACAATGTTGCCCTGAAGGTTTTTCAATGTTATTATTTTTATCTATAAATTCTTTCTAGTGTTGGTTGTTGTGGGTTTTTTGGGGGTTTGGGGTTTTTTTTAAGAAGAATAACTTTATGATGTACTTGCCTCAATGGGCACTTAGTTGTACTATAAATGTAGAAAAGTCTCAACAGAAGAGATGAAAGAACCATTTCCATTTTACTGTGTTGTTGAGTCCTATTTACCTGAGTTTAATTCTTCCCTGGGACTTCTCAGATAGTAGCTGCCGTATGAGCAGTTTAGAAGAGCAGTACTACAAAAAGAGCTTTTGAATTATGGTAGCTCTAGGTAAAACTTGGTAGGGATGAAATAGAGCTCAATGTTTCAGCTCTGACACCTACGCCATGTGCTAAGCAGCTTTCTCTTGTTATTAGTCTGCCAGTTAGTAATGCAAAGTACTATAAAATTGTCCTGGTTTCAGCTGGGACAGAGTTAATTTTCTTCACAGAAGCTAGCATAGTGCTGTGCTTTGGATTTAGTACTACAAGAATGTTGATAACACACTGATGTTTTTAGTTGTTGCCAAGTAGTGCTGAGACTACTCAAGGACTTTTTGAGTTTCTCCTGCTCGGCCAGGTGCATAACAAGCTGGGAGTACAGCACAGCTAGGACAGCTAACCCAAACTGACCAAAGAGCTATTCCATACCATATAACGTCATGCTTGGGAGGGTTAGTTGGTCAGTTGGTCGTGGGCAGAGTGATCACAGCTTGGGCAAAGTGATCGCGGCTCGGGGGGAGCAATTGCTGCTCGGGACGGGCTGGGCATCGGTCAGCGGGTGGCGAGCAATTGCATTGTGCATCACTTGTTTTATATATTCTGTATATTTTCTTACCATTATTATTATTATTATTGTTATTCTTCTATCTTATTAAACTGTCTCTATCTCAACCCACAGTCTTACTTTTTTTTCTGATTCTCTCCCCCATCCCACTGAGGAAAGGGGGGGAGTGAGCGAGCGCCTGCGTGGTGCTTAGTTGCCAGCCGGGTTAAACCACGACAAAAATAGATCAAAAAGGTAACTGCACCATTTACATCAGCATAACTAAAATGAAGTGATTTTAACATTTGAATGTAAGGTGTGAATTGAACACTCGAGAACTCTCCTAAACACAGAGTAGGGGGCATTATAAGTGAATTTCCTAAATACCTACTTTGCTGTTGGTTTGGTATGAGTAAGAGGTACCACTCTGTTCTTTGGTGAAATTCTGTATTGCTATAACTGCATATGAGTGTTCCCTAAAAATTAAAAACTCCAATTTCTCATTTAGTAACTTCAGTGAATTGTGTGCTACTGAATGTTAAAAAGAAAAATTGCTCTGTATCCCCTATTGTCTAACACTGAATCACAAATGGATTAATCTGTTTATTTCTTCCACTGGCTTGCCTAGCTTATTTGTTTGTCGACTCTACTGAAAAGAAATTATCTGATGACTGAATATTTATATGTAGTCATGCTGTCCTTACAGGATGACTTACATCCTGACAGGACAGGACAGGACAGGACTCATTCAACTAAATTTAGACTTCTACAATGTACATCCCTATATTCAGGCTAGTTCCCCTAGGCTTCCGTTATTCTGAGTTAAAAGAAATAGGCTCTTTTAAAATAAAATTCACCTTATCCTAAAAATAGGTCATATATATCTCTCCTTAGAAGTGCCCATTTCCCTTCATTAATTATAAAGGAAGCCCTGGTGATTAATTCAGATGAAGGCATTTAGGCCATAGGCATCTCATGGTTCAGTTACCTAAACATTGGGTCTAGCAACATTTAAGACAGCCTAGGTTATCCAAGGGCATATGCACAAGACTGGAAAGATTAACACAGGGATCACAATAGAGGACAACCTTTCTAAAGTGAGAGCTGAAAGCCAGGCAAAGTTCAAGAAATCTCAGGAGCTGCTTAAGAAACTTCATCAAGTCATATAGGTGTTTTCAGTTCCAAATTAGACACCTGCATTTGAGTACCTATAGTATGTGGGGAGTAACCATTCCACTATACCTAATTTAGCTAAGTATACTTTATCAACTGTACAGTTTTCCAGACTCCATAGACTGTATTAACTATACAATAACAGAAGCTAAAAATTCCAATCCCAGGTCATTACTTACATTTAAACGCCTAAATCTATGTGGTGGCAATCTGGATCTAAATCTAACTCTGAAGTTTGATAAAATGAAACTTACTTCAAGTGTGTTGACTGCAAATTGATCAAACCTATTTAAATCTGTATATCTACTTTGTACATATTTCAAATTAATCTAAATAAATATTTTCCCAACTATCTCTGGAAAATTCCGGTGAGTTTTAGTAGGTGGTTCATTGTTCACATGTTCACAGGCTGGAACAGTAGATGCAAGCTCTTAAATTCTACTTCTGAATTAGAATCTCTCTCAGAAGAGCCATCAAGATATGGCCCAGTTGAGATACAAACTCTGAAAATCACCTTTATTAACCAGTGACACCAAGGCAATTAAGAAAGGACAAATACAGGTGATGAAAAGAAAGTAGGTGACTTGAGTGAGCACTGGAAACTATATCAAGAATTATTTAATTAGCTAGATAAACATACTTAACTAATCAGGCTTTTCTTGCACAGTTTAAGTCTCCTTCCTGCAACTTCCTGCCTTCTCTCCAGTCCTTGTTCCAGTTCCTTCTTTGCTTTTGTATATTCATTGTCTCCCTTTTTGCACTGTTTCTCCTTAATTTTCATCCATTTTATCCTCCTTTACCTTGCTGCTGGGAACTCCCATATACCTCTACATTTCAGCTTTCTCCTTGTTTAGTTTTGCACTATCTCACATTTCACTCTTATTCTCAAATATTCTAAATATTTTTCTACTCTAGCTTCATAATAAGGTCTTTCATTGCTCTTTCTCCCTTGCTTCTTGCAACTCTGACAAATCCTCTTCATTATTTTTTTAACTTTTCCTTTAATTCCTGCAATCTTTCTAGGTTCATTTCAATCATTCCTTATTAAAACCTGATCGTATAAATAATCTGATGTTAACAGATAATACAGTTTGATGCGACTAAGCAAATCCTGCTCAAAAAAAGTGTCTGAGAATCTGGATCCATGCTATAGCTGTATAGTCAAACTACAGTTCACTCTTCATGATATACTTTTTTTTGTCAAACTTTCTCTACATATTGGTAAATGATAATACAGCTATGATACCTTCCTGTTTTTTTGAAGCTGAGGATAAAAAATAGTTATTCTTCAGATATGCTGGTCTGATAACTTACAGTTTCCTTATTTGTTTTTAATGAAATAATATTTATTGTTTCTCCCTTTCTTTTACACACACATATACATTTGAGTGAGACAATGTATCCATTTAACTGAAGCCATCTGTCAGTAGCAGAACAAAAATCTAAAACTAATGAAGTAGCACATGCTTTAAATATGAGCAGCATCTTTTCTGATGACAATGCCATTCTTTAACAGCTCTGAAATATTTTTATGTGTACTAAACCAATAGTCTCAGAAGAATACAAAATGCTAGGAAAATGGTACAATACTAAATAAATCTACTTTTAACAGATGAGAATGCAGGGAAAATAACAGAAAGAAAAAGCTTCTTAAATTACAGTGAAGCTCATCATCTCAAATGAATAGCTAGACAACTGTGTTACCTCTTGTGGGCCAAATTGTGTTCAGAGGTACTCTAACGTCAATTTGAGTTAATCCCCAATGAATTCAACAGAGTCACTGCATTAAAAAATTGAACAAAACAAAATAAAAATATTATACTTCTCTGGATGATTAGTGCATTTCTTTTTAACAAAACATGTTATAATGAGTTTCTCCACGATATTGTCACACATAATGTCAGTATTTTTGTCTGAAATATAAGACTGGATTTCCTGTGCTGTCTTGAATTTGAAAGAACAGTCTCAGGGGGTCAAATATTGTCTCTGTTGCAGACTTTATGTTCAGTTTCAGCTTCCCCCAAAAAACAGGTACAGGTTGCATACATTTAAAACTGCAGTTTATAAGGTTTTTTTTTAAAAAAAAAAGCCTTAAAAATACCCAAGTCTTTTCCGTTTCTCATTAAAAACATCTTAAATCAGTATTTCTTCATTCTTATCTTTTTCAGACACTATGTTCTTATGGAAAGCATTTGACTGGGAAATATTAATTATGGAAAGCTTTCAGTGTTCTCTACCAGGGGTAGAAATAGAACAAAGAAACACTGACCCATTATCCAGTCTCAAAGATCACTTGCACATGCTTGAGTGTTCCTTAAGTATTAGAAACATGTATCCCAATACTTCCCAGGAATAATTTCCCACTTTTTAGTGGTATCTTAAGGACTTCCCTTAGAAGAAGAGGTATATGCAAGTGTAATTGTCTCACTTAATTTTAGTTGTTTATGGTAGTAATACCTAAGTCTAAACTAGTCACCCTTTTAAATCAAAAGAGAGAAATAGGCACTTTTTAGAGTGTAATACATCTTTAGATGACTAACTTAGGAAGAAGTGAGTCGCACTTCAAAGCTATACATAAGCAGTTGGCCAGATGAATCCCACATAAGAGTATTTCATGAATTTCTTTTCAGTTAATACATCTACATGTTTTTTGATTTCTGGACTTTAGCATTTGTGTTTATCTCAAAGTCTATTTGAAAAAAAGTCTATTGAAAGCGTGAATTTGGAATTTTTGAACATGTTTATAAAAAATAAACTTTCCTGCAAACCAACTCATTAATTAATTAAACTTGCAGTGAATTCACCTCCTATCAATCTGATCTAGATATATGTACTTTAGAGACTCTTACCTGCTGTCTCTATTGCATCAAAACAACAGGGTCTGTTTTTTATTCTTTTGACAATGTCCGTGATGCAGATATAAGTTCACGCTCTTAAATCTTTGCAAGATAAGTTTTTGAATAATTATCTTCTGAGAGGCCTAAAGTGACCAGAAATATGAGCAGTATGTAACAAAAAATATATTTCCACTTACACTTGTGTTTTGGCTCTAACCACCGTCATGTTTGATACACTTGTGTTAGATAGAAAATTGGTTGTTTCTATAGTTACTACTGTTTCTGAGTGATACTCCATAAGAAACACTAAATATTATACACCAAAGGGACTGTTTTACTGAAGATGTAGTCATGTAGGATAGTTACTTAGTGTTAAATGCATTATGTAGGATCAATTTTACGAAACAACAAACAAACAAACCAACCCCAAAATAAGAACCAAAACCCAACTAATAAACTTGACACATCTATATTTAATTTTAAGATAAAGATGAGCATCTAGAAGACTAAACATCAATATATGAAACTGATAGACAAAATAATCCAGTACCTTGAAAAGTTATTAATTCCTCTGTGTATACAGTGAAAGGCCATTTTCATTGCCTGCATACCAAGTGATTCAGATGTTCATTCATCATTTATTTGAAGCATTTCTAAGAATATCTGAAGACAGACTCGGTTCCCCCTGAAAAAAATAATCAAAAACTCCAAACAAGGACAAATCTTGGTACTGCATCCTATTTATATTGTAAATAATTTTCATTTTACCAGTAAAACTTGAAATATGCCTTCTATCTATCTATCTGTCGACATATGTATGTATGTATGTATATAAACTCCAGTCTCCCAAGGAGTGGTATCTCAAACATTTTTCATGCTACTAAATGCCGATCTATTTCAGGTTTCTATAAATAAATAATACCACTGAAAACATAAATTCCCCTGTCTAAACTGTATGATGACATTTCCAGTAAAAGAAGCCTTCTCAATGTTTAAAATATCCCTGTACAAGTATAATTTTAGTTATTGTGTCATGTCATTGCTTTTTAGCCACAAGCTTGGTTTTCATAGTTCTGCAGGAGAGCTAACATAAAGAACCACTGATTCTGACTTTAACCTTGGAACACAACTGTAATAGAAATATTAAAGATTGGAGCTCTAATTTCTCTAACATAGACATGAAGGAAAACAGAAAAAAACTGCCAATGATTCCTACCTCCTTCAGATGTCCAGAGGTTATGTACTTCTAAATTCACAGTGCACAACAGAGTGAAAAAATCTGATGCAGAGTTATTCTACTATGAAGAAGGGGGATGAAGTGGATTTGCGTTCCTTGCAAAAGAAGAAACTTTTTTTTCTCCTTTGCAGGCTTGCAGAGAACAGGAAAAAATGAAAGAACATGCAGCTGCTGTTACAGATAATTCTCAGATTATTCCTTTCTGCAAGTGAGAAGCACACTGAAAAAATTCTGCTTCGGAAGTCTGACAGTATCTACTGTAACTCAGTATTCTGAGGGCAAATCCCTCATAGGAGCACAGCTTAGCTTTATACAGAAAGCATAAAATCTAGTCATCAGTCTCATATATTATTTTTCTCTCCCTTTCTTTTTTCAGATCATATTTTATTTTGTTATAGCCAAAAAGTATTGAGATATCAAACAATTTTGCCTGTTGTTTTCACATTCCCAAGCCAATTTCATTTTTCACTCTATTTTTCTGCAAAAGACCAATGACATAAAATAAAAACCTTCACAGTTACACTGTACAGTAAGTAATACATGCAATGAGTCCCAGGTATTTACAGGTAATTAGCTCATTTGATATTCCAGAAGAAAAATCAGTGATAATCAATATCAGATTTTATTTTTTTTTTTATTGTGGCTATTCCACTTTGCTATTCAGAGTTCAATAGTAGTGCAGACAGAAAAATAAAAGTCATTTCCCTGTATTGTGCTGTTACTGGAATAAATACTAGCTACTGTCCAAAACAAAGAAAGATCTAATAAGTGTCATAAAAATATTTTTTTCTATTTGTTTGTTGAGTAAAACAATTAGTGTAACTTGTCTGTATTAAGTTAAAGTTTACTAGCAAAAAATAATAATAGTACTTAATATGTTTGAATTTCTGGTAGACAAAAAATGTTGGCTTTGACTTGATCTTTCTGAGATAAGATGTCATTATCCTTTTGTTACTGAATACCTCAATAATGACGTTTTATATGCAAATATACATATGAATGATATGGCGATAATGCATATTTTTCTGTCCCTCTATTTCTGAAAGAGGAAGAAAGAGATATTTAGGCTATTGACCTGATTATTTTTGATACTGTGTTAACTCTTAGTAAAACTAGTGTACAATTAATAACTTCAGTGGGAATAACTTGCCTTAAATTATTCTCAGCAGGTATTCCTTGCAATTATAATATGAAGGATGGACTTAAAAATCTCTGAACCTCGAGAATATATCTAAACTGTCTGCTAAATTGACATTTTATAGATGTAGTGGACTTTTAGAACCACAAAACCAATGCATGATTATTTTCCATATTAATCTATACAGCATTATGTTAACATTTTTACCTGACAAAAAGATCTTCTCTTGAATTACCCAGTAGTTTTACCTTTTGCTACTCCTGATTACTCTGAAGACAGACATGGAAAAACCTCAGCAGATTAAGATGGAAATCAGAACAGTGGTGCTACCTTCCTGAACATCTTTCTCCAGCTTTCATTTTACTTCCTGACATTAACTCTTGACTTCAGGTAGAGCTGATACACTTTTGCTTGATTTGAATTTTATAAGTAAAACAATTTTTATCTACATATATTACTTATTTGATAACATTGGTAATCAAAAACAAATAAACAAACTCCAGGGCATCAAAAATATTTGTACAGTAGCCCAAAAAGTTATGATGTTTGATTGATAAAATAATATTTTAAAAATAGGTATTTTACAATTGACTTCTAGTAGGCATACTTTTATAATACATTTTTTAAAATTTTGCTGACATTTAGAGAGTTATTTTCTTGTAGTTAATTTTTAGAGAACAGTCATTATTCCTCAGAGTTACTGTCAGGATATTATGTCATCTTCGCAGACATAAAGGAAATACTTACCTCCAGGAATTTATGAAAACAGATTTTTTTTCTGTGATGTGTAACCTCAATGTAGCTGTAATGATTGTATAGCTAATCTCACAGGGGTTGTGCAGATATGAATTTTATGCATCAGATGCAGCACCCCTACATGGAAGGGGACAGTATGTCCTATATAAAGGTCTGCACTAGTTTTAAAGATAATCCTAGAATTAACTAAATTTTGCCATCATAAACAGCAGTTTCTGTTTTGGTGAGTGTGGTTTTCTCATATTTGATAGGGTGGGATGTTGATTAGCAGAATGTATTGACTCAATCCATACCTCTTGTCTGCTGCTTAGCATCCAAAACTATCGATACATTGGAAATTAATTCTGCAAGAATAACTTTTTTTTTTTTACCTTTCACCAGGAAATTGCTGAGCTTTTTTGTAAGTCTTCTGCTTCTTCATAGGATACATTTAACAAAAGAGAAAACATAGAAAAGGTCAGCTGAGTTTAAAATGCTCCCATTAAGAATTTTTTTTCCCCTTTGATTGTACAAGCTGTAACAAAGAACTTTAACAGTTTGAATCCTTTATGTCTGTAATTTTGGACCGGTACTGTTCATACACTTAGGTACACAGCAGATTTTCCTTTTCTGATTCAGAAAGGAGTTTTCATTGGCTTTCCAAAGTGCTGAAAAAAAGCTTCTTTTAGAAAACTGCTTCAGAAATACATGCATTTCTAGTACAAATAATGTTGTATTAATTAGGAGCTGCTGTTATCATAGTAACTCTTTACTACTTTGAGTGCTCTCTATCCCTCCCCACCCCCACCCCTGAATTTGCAGGTATATCACCAAACACAAGCCTTTACCGCTGCTTCCACATTGCAATTTGCCTCCCTGACACATGAAAATTAGTTCTGAAGTATTTTATAATGTGTAAAGGCCAACACTAGCCCATTCCTCCTGTTACAGAAAAGTCTTTGCACCTTGCCCTGTCAAATACAAAACTTTCTGTTTGAGATAGTTTAAGGACAGTAAAGGTAGTTTAGATGGCAAAGTGGAAAAATACTAGATCTACTGCTACTTTTAGTTTCCTTTACATTGTTAAGACAGTGGAAAGAGATCTCATTGCAAATGGGAATCAAACATAAGATCATTAAACAATATAAGCTTTAAATATTCATGTGTCCATTAAATGTGTTAGTCATATTGTAATTGACTAATGCTTCTATGGTTGGAAGCCAATGAAACAGAATTAAGGATAGTCATAACTTAAAAAAAAAAAATAGACACAAATAGAAAAAAACAACTTTTAAACTAGTTACTGATCATAGCACAAAAGATGTCATAATCTATTTTATACTGTGTGAAAAAGCTTGGTGCAAAGGTTCTTGAATGAATACCTGTAGGTCAGTGCTATTAAGCGAATTGGTAATGTCAAGATTGGAGGCAGCCTGGGCTGCAGTGATCATGCATTGGTGGAGTTCATAGTCCTGAGGGATATGGGTCAGGTAAAGAGTAAAATCAGCACCCTGAACTTTAGGAAAGCAAACTTCTATCTGTTCAAGGAGTTAGTTAATAGGACCCCCTAGGAAACTACCCTCAGGGACAAGGGAGCTGTGGTGAGTTGACCCTGGCTGGACACCAGGTGCCCACCAAAGCTACTCTATCACTCCCTTCCTCAGCTGGACAGGGGAGAGAAAGGCTCATGTGTCAAGATAAGGACAGGGAGAGATCACTCAGCAATTACTGTCACAGGCAAAACAGACTAGATTTGAGGAAATTAGTTTAATTTATTACCAATCAAATCAGAGTAGGATAATGAGAAATAAAAAATAAATTTTAAAACTTCTTCCCCCAACCCCTCTTCCCAGGCTTAACTTTACTCCCTATTTTTTCTAACTCTTCCCCCTGAGTGGCACAGGGGGACGGGGACTCAGGGTTATGGTCAGTTCATCAAACTTTGTCTGCCACTCCTTCCTCCTCAGGGGGAGGAGTCCTCACACTCTTCCCTTGCTCAACCATGGGGTCCCTCCCACAGAAGACAGTCCTCCATGAACTCCAGTGTGAGTTCCCATGGGCTACAGATATTTATGAACTGCTCCAGCATGGGTCCCTTCCACAGGGTGCAGTCCTTCAGGAACAAAGTGCTCCAGCATGGTTCCCCCATGGGGTCACAAGTCCTGACAGCAAACTTTCTCCAGCATGGGCTTCTCTCTCCAGAGCAAAGCTGGCAGATCTTTAAGGATACTTTCCATAGAGCATAAGAGCTCTCAGTCCCCAGGTGCAAGAAATCAGGCAAGGAAGGCAAGAAACCAGCACAGATGAGTCAAAATGTGCTGGTCAAACTAAAGGACAAGAAGGAACTGTGCAGGCAGTGGAAGTAGGGACAGGTACTCTGGGAAGAGTATAGGGACACTGCTCCATTGTGCAGAGATGGGGTCAGGAAGGCCAAGGTGTGGCTGGAGCTGAACTTGGGAAGGGATGCAAACTATAATAAAGGCTTCTACATGTGGAATGCAAGAAGTGCAGAAGCTGAGTGGGCAGTAACCGCAAGGTTACGAAGAGGAGGAGCAAGAGGGCGTCACCGTGACCACACAGTGACTGGCAGGACTGGAATGTGGCTCTGCTATAAATCTTGGGGTTAGAAAATAAACTGCGTTACTTGGAGCATCCATACTGTGTATGCTGTGTTTCCTTGACCCACAGATGGCAGGGTGTCTGCGTGATCCTTCGGGTAACCCTAATGTTGATACAAGAACCAACAAGTGGTGACCCCAACGTGATCGGCTGCTCGCGGGAACGAGCAGCGGCCGGCTTGCCAGGGAAATGGCGTGGACTGTAGAGGACACCGTTACTAAGGTACTTAAGGCGCTGGTGAAAGAAGTGGGTGAAGAACTACATTTTAAACCCACGGCCGCGTGCATCCTATGGTTGTTGCGGCGTTCAGTACTTAATACTCATAGTGAGGTTTTAAATGCACAAAAATGGACTGAAATCCAAAAAGAACTTTTGGAAGCTGGGAAAGCTGGCTCCAAAGAAGCTGCTGCTCATATTGGGACGTGGGGGTCGATTGACAGAACTTTGCAGAAGGGAGCCGAGATGACGCAGGTCTGGCTGGCTGCTCAGCGAGTGCTTCGGGGAGAGACTAAAGACGATACTCCGGTGCCTAATACCGCTGAGCAGGCGACGCAGAATGAGTGGGACAGTAGGGGGTATGAAGAGAACAAGGATCCGTGTGCGTTCCCACTCCACCCTCCAGGATGCCCGTGGGACGCTCTGAATGCAGCGAATGTGGATCTTGACTGGGTTCCAGGGAAGCCGATCCATCACATAGGACCTGAAGAGCCTGTGGCGCCGAGGGAAGAGCCTGTTGCCCCGATGCCCGCACGGCTGCCGTCTGCCCCTCCAGCGTACTTGAATGCCTTGGAGCAGGCGGCAGCAGGACCCTGCGCTTCTATACTGACTCCGCCTCCTCCTTCCCCTACTTTGCCGCCCCAGAAGAGCTGCTCTTCATTTGTGGTGGGGGGCAGGCCAGGGGCGGGGGGAGCGCGCGAGTCGGGGGGAGCGGGTGCGAGTGCAGAGGAAATACAACTGTTGTTGGACAAATTACGGAGCTTGGTGATGGGGGCAGAGGGGGCCATTGAGACCATGCTAGGGGCTGTGCAACGGGCGCAAGAGGGTCTGATGGGAGGGGGAGCTGCCCCGCCGGGCACAAATTGGCAGTTGGTGGCTCAGAAATGTGTGCTGGATGGGGTAAACTGGCAACAAATTCCAATTGCTACGCCGATTCGGGCGGCACCGGGTGTGGGAGTGGAATGGGAGCCCTTAGATCACTGCTTAGTTAGGGATTTGCAGAAGGCAGTTTCTGAGCAGGGATTGCAAGGTCCCCGTTCGCAGATGCTGCTTGTCTGTATTTTTGCAACTCCTTTACCCCCTTACGATTCGAAGCAGTTAGCTCGAGCGTGCCCCGCTCCTCCTCTGCTAGCTCTGTGGTATGAAGCAATGAGGCGGGGGGCGGAAGCTATGGTAATCAAGAAATGCAAAAAATCATTCAGAAGTTAGCCGACTTGTCTCCAACTCGATCCGGAGACGGTCTGTCTGACGCAGATATGTTGTTCTTACAAACTGAGTTGTCTAGGTATAATGCTGAAGTGCAAAAGCTGATAGATCGATTGGCTGACCTGCCTGTGTGGGATGATGAGATTTTACCAGGGTTGAAAGAGTTAACATAGCAAACAGCAAAAGTCCAAAAGCCCTTGATGGAGGCCGGTATGCAGGAATGTGACCACTAATTGCGCTGGATAGGGAAGGAAAGCTAGGGAGGACAGCTGAAGAAGAGCAGAAAGAATTAGAATATTGGAGGAGGAGATGTGATGAGAATGAGGCGCGGCAAGCTCTGACCTCAGGGCCCGACTCACATAATTCCAACACTTTCCCTAATCCACAGGGCTCAGATAGGGACCCCCGATCCGGTTCAACGGTGGCATGGAGTAATTCGAAATGCAATCATCGAAGGGGACTTTATGCCCAATGCTACTGCCTTCCCTGTTCAGGTGATAGGGTGACATTTTGACTGATGGCGTCTGTCTTTCCAAGTAACCGTTACGCGTGATGGAGCCCTGCTTTCCTGGGGATGGCTGAACACCTGCCTGCCCATGGGAAGTGGTGAATTAATTCCTTGTCTTGCTTTGCTTTGCTTGCATGCGCGGTTTTTGCTTTACCTGTTTAACTGTCTTTATCTCAACCGGAGAGTGAGCGAGTGGCTGCATGGTGCTTGCCACTACAGTCACTTTTGGCATGAAAGGTGTATCTGAAAACATGGAGTTGACAGAATTGGAGTCAGATTTTGTTCGAGTAGTTTTTAAGATACTCTTAGCAATGATATGGGGCTCGAAGGGTTTGAGATAACGACAGGTTTGATTGGAATGTGCTAGATTGAATTTATAGCTGTTATTGCTGTTTAGCTATTAATCAGCAGGCTCCTGTGCTTGCGATGGGGCTTGCTTGCCTTACTGTATATTAGAGTCCAGTGCTCGTTAGTTGCTGCTTTTTGCTTTTGCTGCTTGCTGTACAGCTGTACTGCTTATCATTTCACTGCACTGTGCAGTGAATGTGCCTGGGCTGGCAGATGGCCAGGGCATCGCTGCTGTTTCTGTGATGCTGTGCTGGATAGGCTGTGGATAAGTCCAAGCCAGAGCAGGGGCAAGAGGAGGAGTTCATAGCAATGCTAAACCCTAAGGTCTGGTCCAAAGAGACCAGGGGTGGAGATTGTAATGAATATACCTTTAAATTGTTGTAACCCATTATTTGAGTTGCATATTCTAGGAATTACTATAACAAGAACCACCTGAACCAACGGAGGACGAGCCTTACAAGAAGCAGTGCAAGTGCAGCAGTGACCTGACCTGAGCTGGCTTTGGTGCCCAGTTACTCCATGCAACACACCACTTCTCCTGTCCTGAGTGACCAGCATAAGAGATGGAGCCCAAAGTCATGGACTAAATTAACTCCATGGACATGTTGTAGACATTTCTGAACATTTTACAAGGGTGGTCCATAGACTAAGGGAATGATATCTGTGTAATATATTAAAGGATAGAATAAGGGGTGGATACTGTCCTGTTTTTTGCTGGGACAGAGTTAATTTTCTTCCTAGTAGCTGGTATAGTGCTGTGTTTTGGATTTAGTACTAGAAGAATGTTGATAACTCACTGATGTTTTGGTCGTTGCTGGGCAGTGCTTAGACTGGCCAAGGACTTCTCAGCTCTCAGCTCTGCCAGGTGCACAAGAAGTTGGGAGGGGACACAGCCAGGACAGCTGACCCAAATTGACCAAAGGGCTATTCCAGACCATATGATGTCCTGCTCAGTATATAAGATAGGGGGAAAACAGATTATGCAGGCAATATTTGCATTATGGTTCAAACAAATCATCCATGGCTATCATCGAGCGGGCTCACCGTACTTTGAAGCAACAATTAGATCGGCATAGGGAGGGGGAACTAGTGTTCCCAGTGAACCAGCAGCATGAGGTATTAGCAAAGTCACTGTATGTATTAAACCATTTGGCCAGAGGGGCACAAGGACAGGTGGCATCACAATTACATTGGCAGTTGACACCGGAAGAGTTACAGAGACGGATCAAGCCGCCAGTGCGAGTTCAGGGAGTGGACACCGGGCAGTGGGAGAAAGGGTTCCATCTTGTTTGCTTAGGGAGATGTTATGCCTGTGTAGAGAAAGACGGAGAGGTACGATGGGTTTCCATGAAATGGGTTCGTCCGGAGTTACAAAACTAATCTGTGATTTAGGTTGTAGGTAATTTTGATTGCAGGTATTGTTATATTAATGCTTTATTTTCGTTATTGCGTGCGTACTAACACTACTGTTACGAGCTGTAGCACGATTGTTATAAGAACTTCTTCTAAAAAATGCATTAGATAATCTTTGTATAGTAACTTGTAGCACAAAATAAAATAGAGCTTAGGGAGGGGGAAATGATGAATGCAAGAAGTGCAGAAGCCGAGTGGGCAGTAACCGCAAGGTTACGAAGAGGAGGAGCAAGAGGGCATCACCGTGACCACACAGTGACTGGCAGGACTGGAATGTGGCTCTGCTATAAATCTTGGGGTTAGAAAATAAACTGCGTTACTTGGAGCATCCATACTGTGTATGCTGTGTTTCCTTGACCCACAGACGGCAGGGTGTCTGCATGATCCTTCGGGTAACCCTAATGTTGATACAAGAACCAACATCTACAGGTATGACAGTGTCGTGGTTTGACCCTGGCTGGACACCAGCGGCCCACCAAAGCCGCTCTATCACTCCCCTCTAACCAGACCGAGGAGAGAAAAAGTAAATCAAAAGGGCTCGTGGGTCGAGATAAGGACAGGGAGAGATCATTTTATCAGTTACCATCATGGGCAAAACAGACTCAACTTGAAAGAAATAATTAATTTATTATCAATCAAAATCAGAGAAGGAGAGGAGAAAAACTGCTAGATCTTAAAAACCTTCCCCCCCACACCCCTCCCTTCTTTCTGGGCTCAACTTCACTCCAAGTTTCTCTACCTACTCCCCCCCAGCGGTGCAGGGGGACGGGAATGGGGGTTGGGGTCAGTTCATCACACATCGTCTCTGCCGTTCCTTCTTCCTAGAGAGAGGGCTTTTCCCCTGCTCCAGCGTGGGGTCCCTCTCACGGGAGACAGTCCTCCACGAACTTCTCCAACGTGAGTCCTTCCCATGGGCTACAGTTCTCCATGAACTGCTCCAGCGTGGGTTCATAATTTCCACAGGCTGCAGTCCCTCAGGAGCAGACTGCTCCAGCGTTGGGTCCCCTGCGGGGTCACAAGTTCTGCCGGCAAACCTGCTTCGGCAAGGGCTCCTCCCCCCACGGGTCCGCAATGGCTTGCCAGGAACCTGACCTGGCGCAGGCTTCCCACGGGGTCACAGCCTTCTCCCTTCAGGCATCCACCCGCTCCAGCATGGGGTCCTCCACGGGCTACAGGTGGAGATCTGCTCCACCGTGGACCTCCATGGGCTGCAGGGGGACAGCCTGCCCCACCATGGTCTTCACCACAGGCTGCAGGGGAATCTCTGCTCCAGCCCCTGGAGCACCTCCTCCCCCTCCTTCTTCACTGACCTTGGTGTCTGCAGGGCTGTTTTCTTTTGCATCCTCTCACTTCTCTTCTCTCTGCAGCTACTGAGCCGCAGATGGGGTTTTTTTCCCTCTTAAATATGTTATCACAGAGGCGCTTCCACTGTTGCTGATTGGCTTGGTCTTGGCCAGTGGCGGACATAGGGAAAACTTCTAGCAGCTTCTCACAGAAGCCACCCCTGTAGCCCCCCCACTACCAAGACCTTGCCACAGAAACCCAATACAGACAGCCTGAAAAGAAAGGTCAAAGAAAGTGTATCACCCTGATGAACATAACTGGCAAACTAGTAACAACGGATAAGGAGAAGGCTGAGGTACTCAACAACTTTTTTGCCTCAGTCTTCACTGGCAATCTCTCTTTCCACACACCTCAAGTGAGTACTGTTTGGTAAATAACAAACTGGTTAGATGGTCACATCCAGAGAATAGTGGTCAATGGCCAATGTCTGGATGGAGATCAGTGACAAGTGGTGTCCCTCAGGTGTCCGTACTGGGACCAGCACTATTTAAAATCTTTATCAGTGACAGAAAGAGTGGGAACAAGTATACCCTGAACAAGTTTGCAAATGACACCAAGATGAGTGGTGTGGCTGTTACACTTGAGGGACTGGATGCCATCCAGGGGGACCTGGACAAGCTGGAGAGGTGGGCCTGTGTGAACCTCATGAGGTTCAACAAAGCCAAGTGCAAGATCCTGCACCTGGGTCAGGGCAACCCCTGGTATCAATACAGGCTGGGGGATAAAGGCATTGAGAGAAGCCCTGCCGAGAAGGACTTGGGGGTACTGATGGATGAAAAGCTGGACAAGAGCCAGCAATGTGCACTGGCAGCCCAGAAGGCCAACTGTCTCCTGGGCTGTGTCAAAAGAAGCGTGGCCAGCAGGTCGAGGGAGGTGATTCTGCTCCTCTACTCTGCTCTTGTGAGACACCATCTTAAGTGTTGTGTCCAGTTCTGGAGCCCTCAGCACAAGACATGGACTTGTTGGAGCAGGTCCAGAGGAGGGCTACTAAAATGATCAGAGGTCTGGAGCACCTCTCTTATGAGGACAGGCTGAGAGAGTTGGGGTTGTTCAGTCTGGAAAAGAGAAGTCTCCAGGGAGACCTGGAAAAGAGAACCTTATTGTCGCCTTTCAATACTTAAGGAGCGCTTATAAGAAAGACGAGGGCAGGCTTTTTGTAGGGGCTGTTGTGATAGGACAAGGGGTAATGGTTTTGAAGTAAAAGAGGGTAGATTTAGACTAGATATAAGGAAGTAATTTTTCATTATGAGTATGGTGAAACACTGGCACAGGTGTCCCAGATCCCCTCCAACCTGAAGTATTCTATGATCCTATGATTCCATGATTTTTTCGTTGTATCTTCACCTGGTAAAGTACCAAATCTGAGGTATACTGTGTGTTTTCTCTCAACCAGCCGAGATCATGCTGAAATTCATCCTACTGTCCAGGTACTCCAGTCATCCATAACAGGAAACTTAACAGGTGCAATTCATCTCCCTTTTCTTCCTTTATACCAGTCCCAGAAAAAGACAGTGTACTTCTTTAAGGACAACCTTTTACATATATACGTTACAAAAATGTAGCCTGAAAACAATAGCTCTATCTGAATGTAGCAAAGCCACTTTAGAATGGGTTTATGAGCTATCTAAAAGGCTTTAGTAACTTCAACTATCACTGATGATATTCCACTTCTGGTTCAGCAATGACGAACAGGTTGTGACCCATCTCTGATTTGCAGTGTATGGAGTATATGTGCAGTGAGGCATGTCCCATATTATTCGGAGATTTTATTTCAGAAGAATTTCTCAATAAAGTTAGTGGAAAGTTAAAAAAGATGACATGCTATTGTTGTTGAAACGTAATGCACAATATACTACATAAAAATAAATAACAGAACAGTTGTTCTTTTCTTAAGAAATGGTATATGCCATATGGTGAACAAATCCATCTGAAAATCAAACAATTTTAGCAAACTGATTAATTAATCTGTGCAGTGATTTTTGGGGGAAAAAAAAAATAGTACAAGAATTGAAATTACTTTTTTTTTCCCTTTCAGAAACCACTGAAAAAATGTGGTTTTGTAAGTTGAGGAGAGTACTTGAAAGGATTGGAATAATATTAAGTTCATGCAAAATCTATACCCTTGATGGTTACTTAGTTCGTTGCTTTTCATTTAGGAAGGTCAATTGCTACTTGGTTATTTTAATTATCTCCATAATGCCACCCTGTATTGAACAGGAACACTTTTCAAGTTTGTTTTTCATTTGAAAAATACTCAAAGGTTAAAAAACAGCTAGCAAGTGGGCTGCAGAAATTATTAAATCAAACAGAAAATAAAACATCATATATATATATATGTGTATCTCAACCCAAGTTAGTGATGTTCATCTGATATCTATTTTTTTTTGTTATAATGACATGTCTGAACAACTGGCACAGATAAATGTCCAAATGAGTAACTCCTCTAAATCAGGAGGCAATAAAAAGCTTTATTCTGTGCAAGGACATTGTTTCTTTACATAGAGTCCGACAAGATGAACTGTTAATGCATTTTGGACTTGGTTAGCTGCCAAGGTCAAAGCATCATTATCATCAAGCTGGTTTAGCTCAGCAGCCATAGGGAGTATTAGGGAGGCTGTGCAGAGGTGTCAGTCTGGTATTACAGGAACACTTCTTTAAAGAGAAGTGCGTCAGTTGGTAGGTCATTCTCAAAGGAGCACTTACTTGTGTGGTATCCTGTCCCTTTTAAAGGCAAAAAAAATTCAAAAAGAGTAAGTGTGAGAACCATGCCTTCAACTCAATTTCCAGACACCTAGGAGAGTGAAAGTGCAGGCAACATTACTAACAAGACTGGACAATTTTTCAAGAAAACATGATGACATAAAAAAATCCCACATACAGGGACAGCCACACATATTTCCTTTTGAAGTTGACAAGAAACTACATGGATCAGACAGGTCAACTCTTGGAAAAACTACAGTTGCTGAGCCAAAAAAAAGGAGAATTACAAGAAACTTGTTTTTTATTTTCTCCACAGCTAATGTAGAGAGTCTCATAATTCAATACCTGCTCTCCCTCCACCCCCACTGCTTAGAGGAAACAACTACATCTCTGTGCTGCTTGAAATTAGTTGGGGTATTCTGCTGCCAGAGGCCCCAGGAGGCACAGAGGAGAATCTGGACATATGGCCAGCTAATGCTGAGTCATAAAAGAAATGCAACTGCATATCTTTTCTCCTGTATTCTGTATTTATTTTGTCCATATTGTTTTTAGTGACGATATATTACTTACTGTCACGATCCACTATTGGGTTGAACAATTTGGCAGAGGTTAAACCCCCTTGCTTTCCAACTGACCTCAGATAATTCTGGGAGGTTGGGGGTGGCTGGGCTTAACTTCTGATTAACTCCAATGTCTTATCGTGACTAGGTTCCTTTTACATTCTCGGGAACAGAATTAAGACTCAAAACGGAGTCAAGTGCCAAGTCACTTTATTTGGCCAACAATGAATGCGTGAGAGAAAAAGCAGAGAAAGAGAGGAAAAGTGAGAAAGGGAAAGAGAGGGGGAGAAACAAACGGCATGGGAGTGTTGCGATAGCTACCACCACAGGTCTATGTGCTGTCCATGCGGCCTGAGCGATCCACGCGGTCCGTGCGGCTGGTGCGGCCTGAGTGGTCCAATGTGCCTGATGTATCTTCGAACCTGGTGGAGGGTAGATGTTCCTGGACGCTCTCCTCATGGTCTCTGCTGGTTCCCCTTTCATAAGGTTGTCTTTTTGCATAGTCAATGACTGTTTTGCATACCCACGCCTCCCACTCGGCAGTGGGGCGCATGCCCAGTACCGTCACTAGAGTCTGCTCGAAAGTTCTAGGGGGTCCAAGCCCCCTCCCCATTTTCAGTCGACTCTGGGCCCGGGCGCATGCGCAGAGGATGTGTACTCCAAGATAACAGGACACACATTCCAGTGGGGTGGGACTCGATGGGCTGAAACTGGTGATTAAACTGCCTCATTCGGTTGTCATGGTGATTAAGCTTTGGTAGTTAAGCTTGCCTACCACCAATGTTGAGACAAGTTTCTATTACACTTACGATATGGTGCATGGAAAGATATAGAAAGGATTTTACAATCACTTTGTACTTCTACTTTTATGAGAAGTAAACATGAGTTTCAGAAAGGCTATTTGAGTAAATTCATCATTGCATAACTCTGTCTGTGACTGAGGTGTGTTATTTAGTCTCCACTTAAGTAAGTTAGCTGTTTGAATACTCACAGACTTTCAGTATCATGGTGATTAAAACGAGATGAAAGATGAATTGTTACAAGCCAAATATATTGGAAATCAGCACACCACTATATATTTCCTTCTGTCAAACTTTTTATTTTATGCTGGTATATAGATATGCAATACATTATTTCACCTTTTTTAAAGGTTTGCATTTGATTTCAGTTCAGACAGCAATTCAGTTTTATGAGGAGCAAGTTTCTATAAAGTTTGCAGATGTTATTACAGGGTGGTTATTTTTTTCCTGTCGTGTTGTTATTTCCAGTTTAGTTGCAGCCCCTATATGCCCTCTGCTTTCCTCTATGTTGAGCTCCTATTATGGGAAGACCACTTCATAAAAAAGCTTCAGTGCTGCATTCTTGTAGCACCTGTACTACTTCCTGTAACCCAATAATAGCACAACTGCCTTGTGATACACTCATCTTAGTCATGTTTTCCTGTGTTTCTCCTTACTTGTTCATGTTGACACAGTTTTGCCTCTGCTCATTTAGTTTGCTTACAAACTGTTTGAGATAGGGCCCATATCTTTCTTTCTCAATGTTCATAGCAACTACAACACATAGATCTGTTCTTTTACAGGGCCAGTAGAGATCTATCACAAACAAATACTCACAGTAATGATATTATAGCTGTACAACAGATTGGATAATGATGAGTTTACTTAACAAATCATCAGCATTACTCACAAAGTTGGCAGTGAACTTTGCAACTCTTTGGCCTCAGTCTATCTGCGCAATTACAGTATTGCTATATTACTGAGCTGAATTTATTTTTTCCCTGAAAATGGGTAATATTTTGCTAATGCATTCCAGTTCTTGTGATTCCAGGCCTTTGCAGAAGAGGCAACTAGGGGCCAGGAAAGTTAGTTGGCAGCTTGGATATCTAGCTGCTTTATAAACACCAACCTATAAACACTAAATTTGTTTGTCTTGAAATCAGTCTGAATCTCACCCATACATATTGCTAATATGTGCCCAAAAAATGATAGATAGATAGAAAAAAGGTAATGCTAACCTCAGGAAAATTAATCACCTAAACTAGGCATTTCAGTTATGTGTATCAATGTAGTTGGAGAAATCAAAATCCATTTGAAAACAAGAAACAGAGGGAGTTTCATGGGCAAAAGACAAAAATTTTCTATTTCCTCTTTTTCTTGTGTTAGGAAGTCCTTTCGGGGTGTTCTCTCACTGACATTATGGAGAGCACATGAGGTCTACCATCAGTGGAGAAGACAAACATTCATATCTCAGATCAATATATACTCCAAATTGAGGTGGTCTGGCTCAGGCTGCATGAGTCATACAGCCCAATCACAAGATACCCTTTCTTTTATGTTCCTTTTTCCCTCTTTATCCCTGAGTTCTTTCCTTTTACCACTGTAATTCCCTTCCAAATAAGAATCCCACTTCTTACCCTTACCTCATTGGCTGTGGTCTTGCTGACTTTATGATGTTATTGAGTGTTTGCAGACCTCTTGCCCTTATAAGTTCTACCTCAGAGAGCAATTATATTATGATATTAATTTCCTTTTGTTATGTGTAATGTTTTTTTACTTCTGCCATTTCTCATTAGTTTTCTTGTTAGTGTAAGTACAGGTCAGGATTGTCTGCACACATACCTTACCACTTCAGGAATGGCCAAGGTAAGCAGAGAACAGTATAGAAGAACAAACTTTAGCAATCATGTTCCTTTTTACCTTTATTTGGTGGGTCAGTCATTCTTGCTTTAAATTGTAACATCTTCAGTGATTTTTTTTACTACAATCTAGTAATATCAGCAATGTGGTATCCCAGCAACTGTACTGTCACAGGTAATACCTCAGCAACAGCTTCTTGTGCTACAAGTGGATCTTATCCTTAATTCTCTTATCTTCCTTTATTACATTATAGTTATAGAAGCATCTGATTTATTAGTGGACTCTATGTTGTTTTTTGCATTGCTACTGATCTGTACATTGTGCTGTACTGAGGTAAGAACTCTGAAGCAATTTGTTTCATTTAAGTCAGGTCTCACAAATGTATTAAAAGACATTGTTATTGTGTAAGATCTGTTGCTCATGCAGAGGTAAATTCTGTTGTGCATAATAGAAATTAAAGTTATAGTGAAGAATCAGATTCAGATTCAGACATCCAGTTGTAGGCCTCCATACACAAGTGTATACATCTGGCCCAGGTGTCTAGACTCTCATTTTCATCAAAGAAAATCCAGGATTTGATTCAGTTGCCTAATTAAATGGCTAGTACTATTCCCAACACCAAAGTATGTTCAAGACATTTACATGGGCTTGACAGATATGGCGCAGGAACTACAGAAGACCTTTACCCTTCTGGAAAGCTTCAGTTTGAAGCTAGTAGAATATTCTGTTCAGCTCATCTTAAAATAGATACATTTGGTCTGTTGAATCGTTTTCCAGTCTCCACTGACTGGACAAGCTAGGAGCTTAATTCAGTTGTTAATCATATATGTGTAATATTATTTAAGATTGTCCAGGATATCAAGCTCCAAGCTGCTACTCGGGTACAGCAAAATTCTCCCATATGTTTTCTTCCATATCCTGCAGCTCTATAAAGATAATTCAAATATCCTAGGAAACTTCCTGTGTTTAGACAACAGATTTCTTCTTATGGTAAGGGTAGCTTAGCCATATAGCTTGAGTGTGCATCCTTATATAATTGTAAGTATATACCTATTTGTGGACCCAAATAAATTCTAAATATCAAATCATATAGCCTACACCTACAGTGACCCTGATATTATAGTCACTCTCTGAATAATTTAATAGCTCTAGACTGGCTGCCAAATTTACCTATGCTGAAACTATGCAAAGCCAAGCTGATAGCTGCCACTTTTGCTCACCGGGGGAATGACATAGTATGTATGGTCCTGGGGTCATTGAACAGTACGTTTGTTTCTTACCAGTACTTGATTCCCCTTCACCTTCCACCCTACTTCAGCTAGAGCAGTAGGCTCAGCTCCCTAACACCCAGTGTCCTTGTTCAGCTCCTTCTCCATTTCCTTCTTCTGACAACAGGAAGACTGCCTGCCCCTTAGGTTCTCACCCATTCAGGAGTTTCACTTTCAGTTTCACAGATGAGAAGCCTGAGATAGTTCCTGCAACTGAATCCTTACTATAATGTAATTGATGATGAATTAGCATGTCAGAGAAACTGAACATTTTATGATGATTTTTGAAAGGGAAAGTTTAGAGTCACTGCTTTCTTCCATAGCTTATAAGTTTGAAAATTTATATGCTCTTAAAAATTATCAAATGGCATTAAAAAAAAAAAAACAACTTGAAATTAAAATACTTAATTGGTTAACTGGTGATGTGTTTGACTTCTCAAAAGAACAATCCATTCCTTTTGTTCCTTCAGAAAAGTACAGTGTAATATACTTGCAGTAATTACCTGAAAAGCCATGTTGGTTTATTATATTTTGCAAGATATCCCAAATTAGAGGCATTTTTTAAATGAAAAAAGAAAGAAAAGTCAAGAATTCAGAGTTACAGTATAGCTGTCTGCAGTTAAATATTTTTAAAGAAAAACTAATGGGGGAGGTGTTTCTTTTTTGTGTTTGCATGTTTGTGTAAAAATTACTCAATTTTCTGATCAGAGGAATAAATTCCTTTAATTATATTCATAGTATATAGAATGTCATTCTTCGTTCAGTCCCACAGAATGAAATACTCATTCAAGGTGTAAACACTGGTCAGTGTTAATAAGACCGTGGCCTTTAGTGAACACTTCTGATATATGCAACAACAGGGTTTGGTGAAAAAAAAATTCATACGAAAGAACAGAATAAAATACTACAGTCATGCCATTTTTCTTTTATTTCCCTATAATTGCTGTATAAAATATCTGCATTATGACAGAGCCAAGAATTATTCATTCTTTTATGGGATTTACCATTTTTGTTAACAGTTTTGTGTAAAATGTTGATATTATTGAATTAGAGGTTTTCAGCAGTGGTATTTCAAATTGCACAATGGCAATAATATTGAGAATATTGAAAAATAATAGTCAGAACTCATATCTTGTTTGTTTTTTTGTTATTTTTAAGACAGAAAATGTAGTATTCAATGGGTTGAAAATAAAAATTCTTAGTTACTTCTTTGAATCTTATTTTGTAAAAAATATGAAAGTGTCAAAAGCAAGTATGAAGACTCTCAAAGTGTTTGTGTTTGAATGTCATCATCACCCTGCAGTTTAGGATAATCTTTTTGCAGTGTTGTGAATTGAAAACAAAGGATTTGTGTGAAGAGATATCAGCTGTGAACTCATGTCACATGAAAAGACTGTTTTATATTTTAATGATAGTATACAAAACACTGTTAGTGAAAGACAATTTTAGAAATATATATACACTCATGCTTTGAAAAAATAGCCTATTTTGATTCTGAAAGAGTTGCAAGTGGATTAACTAAGTGGAAATCGTGTAGAAGCATGCAGCAAGCTAAACAGACTAATATTATCTGAAATTAATTAATAGACCTGTCTTTCATTGCAGCACATTCCCTCATAATCTGTTGCAGAGAGGCAAATTTTACAATATTTGCCTCTGGCTCAGGGATATTGTTTTCTGTTTTGGTTCAGCTTGATTACTGTTCTGAAGAATTTCACTGCAGTTACTGAAAATTAGGTTCTCTGAAAGTCTTTCTGAGTTGTCTTCTCCAGAATGGAGAATGTATAAGTATCCTGATAAAGTTTAATTATTTACAGTGTTGAAGTAATAGCTAATATGTTTCTTTTATATTATTTACACTTCTAAATAGGTAATGATATTTAATTTGCAAATATGACACACAAAACTTCCTTATCTATTAAATTATACCTGGGGGTAAGGCAGTGCATATTGTGAGGAACGTATTGCGGTCTAAAGCCTTCAGATGTTAGTATTCATTGAACAGATGTACAGCAAGTCCTTCACTGTGAAATATTTAGAAAGCTTTATTAACACCTACAACTGAATACAGTAACTACCACCATGTCAACACTATGAATCAATCTCTTAAGATGTTAATGGCTCTCGTTTACCCTCCAACCATCTGGAATATTTAGCAGATTCAGACACTCAAAACCAGAAAGCAGCATGCTCAGGTGCTACTGTCCCTTTCAGCTGGGCAGCTTTTATAACACTGCTATTAGCCTGAATATTCTCCACCTGTAGTGTCACGGTTCCATCTACAACATATAAATTATTTAGAAAATTCATACTTTCTCATTAGTTTTGCATTAAAAAGTAGTTCATCTACACAATTAAAGCGCACATAACATTAATGTTTTGAATTATGTTAGAGATGACAGCAATGAATTTATCAGTCTATTTTACCTGGCAGACAGGAACATAACACTAATGACACATGCCATTCTGTAGACATTGTGGTAAATTATAAGGTGGAAATGAGACAGTAAAAGCAAACATTCAAGAAGACAAAAGAAACATTTATGCAAGTGTTTGAGAATGCCTTGGAGGTAATTTGTTAATCACATTTGGTTTGATTTGTGGAAATACATATTACCTTCTTCAGAGTTACATTGTTTAATCCTAGATCACAATACAAATGGAAATACAACTCTCCTACAACTGTCAAAAATGCAAAGATCATATATGACCAATTGTGAATTATAGAAAGCTTTGGATTCTTTTAATTTCCTTAATATAATCTAGATGAGAACAAGTTTGGAAAGGGCAGTTATTTATTAACTAACACTATTGGAAAAATATTTCTATTGAACATGTAACTATTTTTTGTGTATTTAATATTCCTGCATTCAAATAGATCAATGAAAATGTTCATATTATGGCACAAATTGAATGAATTAACTGTTGATGTAACTTGGATATTCTGCTAAGAAAACAGAAGGGAAAAATAGCAAAGATTAATTAAATTGGTTAACATGAACATTATTCCCCTTTGACTTGTCCAAAATGAGACAATAATTGTAACTGGATTCCACCTGCATATATGCTAGGTAAATATGAGACCTCATTAGTGTCTCCAAATCCTCTTTACTTTTTATATTCCACAAATTTCATGCTAAATTAGTCTGTTATATTATATTACTCAAATTTCATTTTGTGTTTGCATATTTTTTCTGTTTTTGAAAGTACACAGTAAACTTAAAGTACTATTTTAGGTCCAGAGTAAACTAATTTTATACACAAGTCTACAAAAATTTATCATTATAGTTGATTGAATTCAGGAAATCAAAACAGCATGTTTTGTTTACTTGTGAAGTTATTTTATCGGTTTCACAATTAAAAAACATTTCTTTCAAGACTGCAAAAATTTTGCATAACTGTAATCAACACGATGTTGAAGACAGCAATATGTAACTTGACATAAATGTATAGCATAATTTACACAACATAAATATCTCATGCTAGAGTAAATTTTTTATATTTTTTACTACAGCATTACATGGATTCTTATTTATAGCTATAGTTTACAAGACTTCAAAAAGATAATTAAAATCTTCACAATTTTTATTTAGTCTTTGTCAAATAAAGCAGTGAGTTAACTAAAATTTTGCCTCAAAATTCATATCTTAACAAATTAAATTTTCAAATTTTCACACATTGTTCTGTACAGTAAGCTTGAAGACAACCCGTGTCCTCGGATATTCAGCATATACATGCCATATAACACTAGGGTAGATGGAGAGGCTATCAGATGCATTGGGCATAAGCTTTGGTAACAGAACACTTTCTTGCATCTCAAAAGAGATCTTTCAGCTGCTTTACCTGAAGTAAACAATTGGCATCTGCCTTATACTTGCTTTTTATTTATTATGCCAAATGATACCAGAAAAACTATTCTGTCAGACTGACTCCTAAGGAAATATGGAAATTTTCAGTAATACAATTCTGTCCATAAATATCAAAGTATAACTTCTTTCGTTTTGCAACAGATTGAAATGTAGCTGAGAAGTGAACAATATTTTTATTCCAATAACCTTCTGGCACAATCTTCTGTTCAAAATCTACTATCTTGATGGATAAGATAAAACATAGATGCAATGTGCAAAACATGAAGATTCACTAAAAATATATTTTCGCATTCTGTTTATGCTGCCAAATCAGCACTCAAAATCCATTGTATTTACTGGGTGGGTTGTATTCTGCCAACAGAACGTTTAAAAACTATAAGGTTGCTGTGTTTCTTATCCAGCAAATGTTTCTCAAAATTTTGTATTCCATAACAGGTGATCCTTAGTACATCCTTGATACATCTTTGAAATATCTGGGTCAATTTACCCATTTTTTCCAGTAGTTGAAAGTGATAGAACTTGATTGTTCCTTGACTCTACTCTTTCAGTCGTCCTGAGTATAAAGCATTGGGACAACTAAATTGTTATTACTGTCAGTATCATCCACCACCATCAGCTATCATAGACTTTGTGTAAATATGGCCTTCACCAGGGAAAGCCTTAACTGTGCCACTTTTTTTGTCCATCTATCTGATTTGTTTAGGAAACACAAGGGAACTTAATGGGAAACCTGAAAGGTAAAAATCTAGAGATTATGACCTGCAATAGAATGAATCTTCTCTGCAAGAGGTGTAAAAACATTGTAAAAACTAGACAACTCAGACAAGTTTGCACATTCCTCAGATTTGGGACTGTGAAACACAAGGGCTTATAGATATTCAGCTTCTACGAAGAAGTAAATACCAGCCACATATAACAATGATGAAAGCACTATATAACTTCAAGATCTTCACCTTCAGTAAGTTTGCAGATGACGCCAAACTGGGTGGGAGTGTTGATCTGCTCGAGGGGAGGAAGGCTCTGCAGAGGGACCTGGAGAGGCTGCATCGATGGGCCAAGGCCAACTGTATGAGTTTCAACAAGGCCAAGTGCTGCGTCCTGCACTTTGGTCACAACAACCCCATGCAATGCTACAGGCTTGGGGAAGAGTGGCTGGAAAGCTGCCTGGCAGAAAAAGACCTGGGGGTAGTGGTTGACAGCCAGCTGAATATGAGCCAGCAGTGTGCCCAGGTGGCCAAGAAGGCTAACAACAAGAAACTTCCTGGCTTGTATCAGGAATAATGTGGCTAGCAGGAGTAGGGAAGTGATTGTGCCCCTGTACTCGGCACTGGTGAGGCCGCACCTCGAATATTGTGTCCAGTCTTGGGCCCCTCACTACAAGAAAGACATTGCATTTCTGGAACATGTCCAGAGCCAATGAAGCTAGTGAAGGGTCTGGAGCACAAGTCTTCTGAGGAGTGGCTGAGGGAACTGGGGTTGTTTAGTCTGGAGAAGAGGAGGCTGAGGGGAGACCTTATCGCCCTCTACAACTACCTGAAAGGCGGTTGCAGTGAGGTGGGTGTTGGTCTCTTGTAACAGGCAAAAGGATGAGAGGAAATGGCTTCAAGTTCTACCAGGGGAGGTTTAGATTGGATATTAGGAAAAAAAATTTCACCAAAAGGGTTGTTAAGCATTGGAACAGGCTGCTCATGGAAGGGGTTGAGTCACCATCCCTGGAGATATTTGAAAGACAGGCAGATGAGGTGCTTAGGGACATGGTTTGGTGGTGGGATGGCAGTATTAGGTTAATGGTTGAACTTGATGGTCTTAAAGGTCATTTCCAGCCTAAACAATTCTATCATTCTATGCATCTACACATGAATCATCTATGAAGTTTGAACAGCAATATCATCTCTTGCAGTGTTTTGACAACTGTAATTGTTGCAATGCAAGTGTCCGTTTTTAAAATTTGTTTCAGATTCAAAGAAATATTGAATGTTTGATTTGTCTGTGAAGACTTAAAGTTCTTTGAAGTTCACACTTTAAATGGTATATTTGTTGTAAACATAAACTAGGGAGAGGGCTTCTATCTCATGTAATACAAATAAATGTTACTTGCAGTCAGTTCCTTATTTTTCAGTGTTGTGTTATAACAAAAGAGAAGAAAGAAAATTCTTTAAAATTGTAAATATTGGATTTTTTGGATGGAGTTGTTTCTTATATTTAATAATTGATACCATTCTTACTGAGACAGCATGTTAGGGGATTGATATTGAAACTGAGTAATAATCTATGCCACATAAATTTATTTCTATTAAAGAATATACTTTTGAGGATCTTAAAGTTCAACATAAGGAATCTTTCTGCCACAAACCATGCCATAATGAGATGGGGAGGTACTGAAGAGAGAACTTAATACTAATAGGGAGGGACTAATAGGACTGTTGATAGGAAGGTTTGTGGTAGGATTTTCAAATGAGCGCTAAAGACTGTGAAGAATCTGCAGAAGCAGACTTTGGGCCAATTTCATACAGATTTCAGTCTGAAACTCATATTGGGTTCTTCAGGGAAAATAAATCTGAAGTAAGATGCAAGGAATTCAGGTCACTCCTGAAAGTACAGGAAGGGTATGATACATTCGATCCTTAAAGTAGTGGCAGTGCTACTACTGACTTTCCAAGTGCTCTTATCCTCACTGCCTTGCACCTGCATCCTCTAAGTCTACTGTGGATCACTGCTGTGTCTGTTTTGCTGGATTTAAATAGGGGAACAATCCTCATTGATGTGTGAATCACACTTCCTTCCCTTCCTCTTCCACACCTTGCTTTGCAGCTTTTAATTTGTTAATTTGTGGTAGAGAAAAATAGAGCTTAGTGGGAAATATTAGTAGATTATAACAGTCTACAAGATATCTAATATGTATTGCCCAATGATATACATGCACAAAACTTGACATACAATTAGAATGTTCAACAACTGCACCTGATCAAGTGTGGATCAGTCAGTAGCATAATAATGAGTGAGAGCATAATAATGAATGATAAGAAAGTTTGAGCAAGTCCTGAAGAAATTATGCAGTTACTATGAAAAAAGTATTTTGTGAGGAAACTCAAAGCACTCAAAAATTTACCCAGAAAATGCATGTCTGGGGAGATGTGTCGCTTGCCTTCCCAGCTGGTCATTGGGAAAGGTGTTTATTTTCACTCTCCTTTCATTTTTTTTTTAATTATTTTTCCTTCTAACACACTTTTACTATTAGAGTCAATGTATGTCAACAGCCATGGATCTTGTGAATGACTGTATGTGCATGTAAGCCTGTCTCGTCATGCTTTGTATAACAGTGAAAAGTACATGCAAGTCTGTTTCATTGTCCTTTGTATAACAGTGAATATTAGAGCATGTGGTTTTGGCCCACATCAGAGAAAAGATGCTTCAGAGTCTGTACTTCAAAACTTATTTTGGAATGCTTCTTGTTACATAAAGCTTCAAGCTTTCAACTTCTCATTTCAGTTTGTGATTAAGATAATTGTGTGGGTATCAAATATTCCTTAAAAAAAAAAAATAAAAAAATTCCTGTCATCACCAGCATGAACCAAGGGAATGAAATAATGTTTTTAAATAATCTTTCTGAAGTATTGGTCTGAGATTAATTTTGTAATGGTTTGGTGTTCATATATTGATTTGGATCCTTATTTTTTACAAATAAAAAAAAAACCTAGGAAAATACACTTACTATTTAGGAACTAGATAGCATTTCTTCTACTGTTTGCAGAGTCATCACAATCTCATATGAATTATTCAAATTATAGTAAATTGTGATATCTGAAATAATGTAGAGTTAATGAAGAAAATGAGAAGTAGAAAATATTTTAGATAATTACTGTACCGAAGTAAAAATAAAATTGAGATTGCAATAGTATCTTCTTGAAATTTATATTGTGACAAGCACAAAATTCAAAATTACTTAAGTACTTTTGATACTTAATGAAGCTAAAAGGGCTATTCTTAGGAAGCAGATCTAGCATGAGTAAGTGATTACACAGTCAATTAGAAATCATGAAGAAGTTGAAAATACTTTGAAAAAAAATACTTTAAATATTGTGCTGGTATCTGGTCTGTGTAAAATCCACCTGCTTTAGGATTTAAGCATCTAAACCCCAGATGTTTTCAAACAGCATCAACAGTTTTTTAGGACTAGTGAAACCCATAGGTGACAAAATTTGAGGCTCTTTTTGTCACCTAAAGAGACCCAGACCCATTGCTGATGTTCTAGCATCTGCTGAGCTGTTTCCAGCTCCTGGCACAGAAGGCATCCCATAAATCATGCATCACACTTGCTTTCCTTACATAGATCTTATGAATACTTTAGCAAAATAACCTGGATATCCTGAATTGAGTCTCTGGTGAGTCAGTTACTTAAATATTGGCATGTAGTATCATTGCAGATGATGTAGTATATTTGTGACTTCCGTGCAGTGACGGCAGATAAGACACAGTATCTGTGAGAGAACTGTGGAGTTGTCATAATTGGAAGACATTGGGGATATCTTGATATAAGTAGTTTCAGAAGTTAATGTTTAAGTAACTGACTTAAGTGTCTGCTTTTCATTTACTATCACAGACACTTAGAAATCTAGCTCCCAGACAGACACCTGAATGTTTGTATCTGCATATGGAACTCACCAGATCATAGGTTACCCTGCAGAATGGCATTCTCCAGCCTCATGAGGTTGTGCCACTATGCAGCCAAGACTGCAAGTCTACGTCTATACCAGTAAATTAGGTAGATCCAGGAAACGCTCATGAGAACTGCAAACTGATTGTCTGTACATTTAAATTGTTAGAATATCCTCAGCATGTGTTGTTTGTGACAATTAGTACTAACCAAAACAGTTCCCAGGTGTGGTTTAGGAAATTGCAGTCCAAATTTTTCTGAAAATTGGGAAGCTTTAATATGGTAGATGTCTTTTTCCCTGCCATTTGGCTTCAGTCCCAGAGAAGAATCTTTGACAATGTTTGATTTACTAGCCCAAATATACCTTAGCGTTCTTGCACACAAACAGAGGACAAACAAAAGGAGGCCTTGTGCTCACCTAGAGATGACTGCAAATAGGAGAAAGGCTTGGGGTGACAGGTCTTCATTCCGTGACTGTTTGGTTTTGCTTTCAAATCCATTAACATAAACTGCTGCTCTGGAGTATAGCCCATGTCCATCTATCATGTTAGACCCAGGCTTCTTCCAACATTAACATAATATGTCAAGTTACCTTTTTATGGTCGGCTGTCAGACAAAAAAAAAGAAAACAAAACAGTAATCTCCAAAATTGACTGGATAACCCTCTGGAGGAATTACAGCCAATGAATATGTAAATTTTCCAAACAAGTGTTTTCTCTGCAAGTCTTTACTAGAGCTAACAACCTCTATTGTCTATATAGTTCCATAACTGATGCAGACTGGATGCTTCATCTGTCCTGCCTATCACTCCTCCCACTTTTTCAAAATATGAGTGAAATGGTGCCTATTATAGGAATCTATGTTTAATGGGTTATATTCCACTAAATCTACTTGAAACATTCTGTCCTTTATGAACTAATTCATTCCTAAAACTCTTGTCCTGGTTTTCTCCCTTGAAAATTTCACTGTAATCAGTAATTTGCAAATTGTACTTAGTAAAAGGTGAAACAGTCTAATGTGTCTGGGATATTTATGATTTAGTAATGTGTCTGGGATATTTATGATTTTAAATTTCTCTCCCCCTTTATTTTCTGTTCTTGAAAAGCAAATAAACTTCCTCTCTGTACTTCAAATTTTAGAAATCCACTGCTCATATTATTATATAGGATCACTTACTCTTCAGGTGATCCTTCTTTTATTTATTTATTTTTGGCTTCCAAATAATAAAATATGTAGGACTTGTTTCAGTCAAAGGTCACATCCATCAATGTTTACCAGGACACATCCCCCTTCAAGCATCTTTTTTATTTGCAGCAGTTTAAACAGGGTCCTTGATACACCTTCTTTCAGAAAGTACATCCTGCTTTACCTCCATGATTTGAGAATGAAATTTACCACTTTTGACAACATTTTTTTTTTGCCACATGATGAGAATGTGAAGCAAGGCAGAGGATTGTTAGAGTTGTGATGAATATCCCAGATGCAGCTGTATATGTGTGCAAGGGAAAGAGAGTTTCTCTCTGTATGCCTTGCATGTCTGTCAGCTGGAAAAAGAAAATGCTAAACAAACAAAAAGCACACATGCTGGGTCTTTATAGGGCTGAAGGATTAATTCCAAGGTTGCTGTCATGAACAGATGAGGTTTTCAAGTGTAGCAAGGAAGTGAAAATGTCTGACATCTGACACCTTAAATGTCTTTGTCATTAAGGACAATTACGTGAAAAATATATAAAGGGTTGTTTGTTTGTTTGGTTTTTCCTCCTGCCACGTCTATCTTTTTGCACAGTGGCTATTTCAGGTTTGGTTTTGTTTTTTTTTTTCTCATTGATGTGTTCACATGTTCAAATTATCACCATGACCATCTGTTTATTTCTGAAAAACCCAAAGAAAGTCATACTCATGTTGACCAAATCAGTGAATAAAATAATATTTAATGAAATCAGTAGTATTGGGAAAACAAAACACATATCCAGAGACTCATATATTTTTGCATTTTGAAACCTTTACTTTAATTAATCTATTTCTATTATGATCTGGAGCAGTTCAGTCTGATATGTTGTAATAAAATCAGCTGCTGCTCCTACTTGACCTTTTACTGAATATCCACATCTACACTTCTAGCTCAGAGTTATAGAAGAAGATCAAGTAACAAAAAGAAGATCTAGAGTCTTTGGTTTGGGGAGCATACAAAGTAACAGAGTTGAGAAAGGCAGGTAGTGTAAGTTGTCTGTGACAGAACAGGGAATATGAGTGAATCTAGTTCGAGCCTATGCTTGGAGGGTTTGATATGTTTGGAAAATACATGAAGTCTGGTCCTAGTTTAAGAGGTATTATGTATATTTCTTGATTTAAAAAATCAGATCAAAACACGCTATTCAGGCCGCTGGAGCTAATGGTAGATCCTGTATCAACCAAATTCTACTTAGCATTATAAATCTGTGCTGTAGTTGGCAGAACTCCAACCTATCCTCTTAAAAGCTTTTGCTTTTTACCTTTGCTGGGGTAGTGAGATAATAACTGATTATTAATAGCTGAAGAAGGTACTACTTGGGTGTAGCAGTGTGGATTATAGATATCAACATATTTTTTAAGATTTTGTAACAATTTTTATTTCTAAAGTCAACTTACATTTTAACTCCTCCTGAATCCAAATACTGATACAGTTCTCCACATAATTATTATGAAAAGTGCTTTCACCTTCACAAATAAATCACACTGAACAGCTTTTATCAGAACTAAGGCTGTGACAGAGACCAGGAAGCACAGGCTATGCTACGAGGGATGATACTGGGAGCTGAGAGTAATCCAAGCATAGGCAGTGAAAAATTATATTTTATAAAAAGTTAAGTTCTTCCTTTGGGGAAAAAAAAAATTCCAATGAGCTTCTTGACTTAAAGATTTTGAAATGAATTTATATTACCAATTCACCCTTCACTCCTTACAGTGTATTCCTTCCTAGTATCTTGCACAGTCACTTGAAAAGAAAAATATTTAGACTGCGGTTCATTTAGTAAGAAAGGAATATCACTGCATTCCATAAAAGTGATAATAATATTAGAACTCTAATATATTTTTTTCTAGTCAATTGATTAATTTTCATAAATGGAAGCCTTACAAAGAACAGTGAGACAGATAAAAAATTCTAAAAATTAAACACACAGTACGAAGCAGCTGCAGCTTTATGGTACTTATATTGGATTAGCAAAACACGCTTTGTCAAATCAAGAAGTAGGGCTATACTTAGGGCTGTTCTCAAGCTTGCTACCATGGGTGTCTTTACTGAAAACACTTAATTCAATCTCTGAGAGCTATCTATACATGTTTTAGAAGTCTGGCATTGGATGGATATAAACTTAACCTCACTGCTGAAGACTATTTCTAGTGTGGGTAAAATCTGCTTGAATGCAACTATCTTTGTGCATAAAGAAGTCTACTATTCCTATTCCTGACATCTGGGACTTACGCATTACTCTTTAAAATCTTTGGTCCATGCTTAGGACAAGCAAGGAAGAAGGACGGACAATCTACACAAAATTCGCAGAAGAACTTAAATGATAAAAATGTGTCTGGGAACAAATAAACCACACTAAACTAGACATCTAAAGATTAGATGTGTAAGGCTGAGCTAGTCACTACAGGCTCCATTTAAAAAAGTTGAAGACATGCAGAGGTTTACTCTCTTTAAAAGCAGGTATATAAACCAGATGAATGATCCCTTACCAGTGAATATGAAATGCGACATGACTTTGCTATACTACACAATTCACAGAGTAACTCCAATATACATTGAAAACTTGGTCCCACAGAGACAAAATCTCATTGTTTGACTTCATTAAAAATATACAAGTTGATGGGCCAGTGAGGAACAGGGGAAGAGTGTGAGGAGTCATCTCCCTGAAGAGGGAGGAGCAGGAGAGATAATGTGTGATGAACTGACCATAAACCCATTCCCTGTCCCCCTGTGCTGCTGTTGGGGAAGAGGTAGAGAAAATCAGGAGTAAATTTGAGTCTGACTTTTCCTACTTCGGTGCATGATACAAATAAACTGCCTGGAAAGCAGCATTTCACAGTACTTTTTTTTTTCTTTTTTTTTTATATGAATTTAAGGTACCAAGTTAATTTTTAGTAAACAATTTAAGACATCATCTTGCAAGAGTCTTTCAGGAAATAATTTAACTAGTGGCTTTGTAAAATTTTTCTTTACCCTTCTTTTTCGGAATTCCAAACCTAATGTTCAGATTAAATTCATCGCACATGAATTGATGAAGTGGTATCAGCAGAATTTGTGGCTTCAACATCTTTAAAAGTCAATATGAACATTGATTTGGATGTAGCAAATAATTTACATAAATTACCATGATGTAACCACTTACTAAGAAAACAGCAGTTTCTATGTACTATGAAAGTTAAAACTTACATATGTACACATATACATTTATGTGTATATATATGTGTGTATTGTACATGCTTATGTATTCATATGCATATGTATATACACACATATACACAGAGAATGAATGAGTGAGACACTCTTTTTTTTCCCTTCCAGAGCTCTGATTTCCTCACAGTCAGGGCACATAGTAGTTCTCACATTTTTCTTAATCTCCAAAAATAGCAGAATGATTTTAAAAATTTGATTCACATCAATTTAATTAATTAATTTAATTAATTAATTTAATTAATAACTCCAAAAACTTAGGTTTTGCACTGCAGGTAAATGCAGTTCTTTTGTAACAAAGAATTTGGTACAATATTAATAAATTTATAAATAATCTTCTGAAATTTGTTAATCTGCTGATTTTCTTTTCTGGATATGGTAACTTCTGTATTGATATATTCTGGTTTGTTCATGCGTTAGTATTTAGCCTTTGAAAGTTTGGGTTTGTGGGTTGGTTTTTTTTTTTTTTATTTTAGTTAATATTTTTCACTTGATCATGAACAATAAAATGGCAATTAGCTGCTATAGTGGTCCAGGCATTTTCCCAGAATTGAAATATAGTTTTACAACCAGTAATTCAGTTAACACATTTAAAATAAACTGTTTGGAAAAGCAGTTTAATATCCATACTATATTGCAATGTCTCTTGTGCTTAGCATACCCCCAATATCTGTTAATATGGATTAGGTATATTTAACAGTCCATTGGTGGTGAGGTCTTTTTTCCTTCCCTCTACCCACTCCTCTGTGGAACTCGTACAGGGAAACTTTAAAAAATGGTAATATAAAGTATTTTAGGAATAACCATTGAAAATATCTATGAATGCAATTATTTTTTTCTGAGATTGGAGAATGATATTATTTTAATCCTGGCCCAAATACCCATCTATATATCACTGTCCCCCTCAAAATAATAATTAGGATGATGTATTCTTTATTAATCTTTGTATAAGGCAGGAAAAAGAAGATAATTTTTTTTTTTACAAGCAGTTAACAGTAAATACATTCACTACAGTGTGTTATATATAAATGACGGCAGAATATGAAATGAGCTAGCAGTGAAACCTAATACTGAAAACTGTAGTTTAAGCAGTAACATTCATTACTTGGTGGGAAAGAAGATTCTTCTATCTGTAATAAATTTCAATTTTTACAAGGAGTCAAGGGAAAAATTAACAATATTGTCTTTCAAACATTCAAAATACAAGTAAATTATGTTTCTGCAATGAAGATATATGAATGAGAAATTTGAGTTAAAACATGCATTTGCTACTAGTTCTAAGTACTGGAAGAGAGAAGGCATAAAAATTCATAACTTACTCTTCAGGTTCTTGAAACAATGGATTTTTTTATTCTGTACTATATTTATGCAATATTTATGCAGTGATCTATTTGGAAAATGGCCTCATTTTATTATTAATTAAATTCTTGAATCATAAAGAAGGATTTTTATTACCCTACAAATACAGATCCAGACAGAGAAAAAGCCATCTTGAAACATTTCTCATTATCAATGAGACTATAAGGCTCAGTAAGTAAGAGAAGCTGCTTTTGGTATATAACACCATAAGTTCATGTTAGATTTCAAGTCAGAACCTCAGGAGAATGAAGACATCATAAAGTTTTACTGCCTCTTCAGGGTATACAGCACTACAACATTAAGGAACAAGGAGGAAGTACAGTGATAGCTTTAGTGCTTATGAATAGGCAGTTCCAGATTAATTCGGAGCAGTTCTTTCTCTCAGGACAATGGAGTCTGTCCCTATCAGAACTTTACCAGGAAGCACTTCAATAAAGTCCTTCTGAGCTATTTTCTTCATCTTAAGCATGAAAGCCAACAGCGCACATGCCGTCGCAAAGCTCAGGAGCACACTAGCCAAAGTAGTACTCTGTGCCTGTACAGCAACCCTCCACTGGGGTGCAGAAGAACCTCCTGTCAGCTGAAAAACATCAGAGTCCCTCTATAGAGTAATGCTATATTCAGTCTAGAGTAGTGAAGTACTTGGACAAATACATTATTTTTTCAAAGAAGCCAAGTGGGTAAGTATCAGGACATTAAACAAAATCATAAGTTCCACCATTTTGTCATTACAGGTAAGCAAACCCCACTACTGTCTGAAAAATCATTTCCTGGAACTAATAATGAGGTAGACAGTGTCGCGGATGGAGTGAGAGAGAGGCAAAAAATATAGTTTATTGATATAAAGAGTGAGTTAACAAGGTTCAGTAGTAAATATGACAGCAGTTTATAAGATTCAATGGCAAGGTACACTTGGCTGGTTACTGCAGAGAGGACAGGGTCAGACAAAACTGTCAGGGAGACCCTCCCATTGAGTCATGAAGTTCAGAAAAGATCCCCTTGCTTTCTAGACTCCTTCCTTAGAGAGGACTCTAAGTGCAGCTGGATCCAGTCCTCGTCCCAGACTTACGGGTTTATGTCTAAAGGATTATATATGTGCAATCAATCTTTTATATCACTTAGCTAAGGTTTCAAATTTTAGCATGCTGTTAGCCACTTACTGAGAATCTGTGGTGGTAAGGAATCTCTCAATCTTGAGTAGTAACCTTGACAGGGTCCCTGCTCAAGTGGAGATCCTGGTGTGTAGCCCACTGCTGTGCAGGAGAGCTCAGAGTGCTCTTGGGCTGCTCACTATGCATGGGGGTAAGGTGATGGGCTCATAGTCATATTTGCATACTGACCACAGATTTTAGTTTCTTCACTGTGCTTAGGTTGACACATTGCATAATAGCCCTTGGCTATTGTATTGTTACCTGTCTCCCCAGAATCCACTTTGTGATGGATGCACCCATCATGACCACAATAGGCGGTTATCGCTTGAGTAGGGTTATGGGAAGAGATTGAAGAAGAAAGAGGAGCACACTGCCACAGACAAGGAAATTTATCTATTTAAGTAAATTAAATCAAGTTACATGAATGCTGTGCTGTACTGTACTGTCATGTGCCTCATGAAGATCAACAAAGTGCAATGTACTCTACCTGGGGAGGAAGAACCCCATACACCAATATATGCTGGGGGCCACCCAACTGGAAAGCAGCTTTGCAGAAAAGGACCAGGGGATCCTGATGGATACCACTTTGAACATGAGCCAGCAATGTGCCCTTACTGCAAAGATACCATTAGTATCTTCATTGCACTAGTCAAAGCATTGACAACAGGTCAAGGAAAGAGATCCTTCCCCTCCACTCAGCACTGTTGAGGCCACACCTGAAGTCCTGTATCAGGTTCAGGCTCCCCAGTACAAGAGAGACATACTGGAGAGAGTCCAAAAAAGGGACACAGGGATGATTAAGGGACTGGAGTATCTGTCACATGTGGGAAGGCTGAGAGATGGGACTGTTCAGCCTGGAGAAGAGAAGGTTAAGTGGGGATCTCATCAATGTATATAAAAAAAATACCTGAAGGGAGAGTGCAAAGAGGACAGAGGCTTTTCATTGGTGCCCAGTGACAGGATGACAGGACTGGAGTCAATATGTATGAGCTGGAGCATAGGAGGTTCCATCTGACTATCAGGAAACAATTTTTCACTGTGGTGAAAAGCGATCTAGTCTTGCTCAATAAAGATCTAAATTTAAATCTCTAATTTAAAACTACATTTTATGTATCTAATAACTTGATTGTCCTAAACTAAATGCCTCAGATCCTTACATAGTGGAAAAGATCAGATGTCTTTGAAGGCTTCTTAATGGGATCCTACCCATTATGCAAGCCTAGTTGGACTCAGTGTCTCTGGGAGGATTCAGAGGTGCCTATCTCGCTCTGTTTACTGCAGAAAAAGACCTAGATACTCTCCTTGGAACGTTGTTGCTTAAGTTAAACATGATTGAAGACAGCTATGAAAATCAACCTGTTTTTACACAAGACCTTCTGAATTTAAAATGTGTGTGTACAAATAATTTAGGTCTGTCACCAAAAGAACAAAATGAAACAACATAAATCTTTGCTATTAATGCATGGACTGGGAAAAAAGCAGGAGATGGTCACCACAGTAAGCTCTAGTACTCTTTTTGGCACTATATGGAACTGGCTAAAAGATTCTCACCAGAGAAACCTTCCTTCTGAGAAGAGAGTTATAGAAACATAGACATAGTTTAGAAGAACCCGTTTAGATTATTTTAAATCAGCAGAGAACAATATCCATTAGCTTAATTTGCTAATGGATAATTTTACTTAATACCTACTAATGTTAAATTTTACATATTATTTTTTATTATGCATTTAGTGTTTTTCCCTAGAAATAAAATATTTGTAACAATGAACAAAAATTATAATCCTTTTTCTGGATTTTTTTTTTTCCTGCAGGAAATGGTTTCTGGGTGCTTCTCAGTGCTGGATTAAAATATCACCTTTTTCTATGTATTAAAAGTTACCTTTCAACTGTATGTGGCACATAGTCCCTCCTGTCATTACTGGTAAATCATAATTTGTCTGTCAATAAGAAAAAAAGAAGGGGTGACAAATACATCTGTAATAAACATTAATATCACATTTTGTACATCAGTTTCAGTCTGCCTGAAAGAGGGAGTTCATATTAGAGGAATAAAAAGCCTAAAATATTCTATCCTAATAAAATTGAAAGCAAGACAGAAAATGCTGTCCTAAAGCACTAATGCAATATGTGTACAGCTAATAAAGTAATATATTTTAACATTCGTATTACAGCATTAGCAAATTGTGATATGCAGAACTTTGTGGTATCTTTTTATACATAATGAGTTTACAGTCAGGTTGAAGTTTTTACTTTAGCCTTAGTTTAATTTATCTTTTTATTAAAAAAATTTTATATGGATAACATGGTAACATTGAACAACATTATAAAGAAATACTTCTATGAGGACACAAAGCAAAAATGTCCTGTGCATAAATGTCATTAGTGAATGCAAATTATCAAGGAAATGTCTAACTGTCTTAAATTAGAGGGGATTAAATTAATGGGATGCAACAGATTAGGCTAAAAGTATTATGAAGATCTGCAAGTGTACTGAAAGTCTCATTTTTATGTGTATATTTCAAGACTAAAATAAAAAAATGTAGATAGGGGAAATACTTTCTAAGAATCCTGAAATAAAAAACCCTACTTGAATTTGTAGTCCAACAAAATCGCTTGTCAGCACTGCACTTCATGGTCCTTCAGTAATCAGTAGCAAGACAGGTTCATGTGCTGTAACATAATAGTTATACTAATGACTTCTGCAAAGCCCAGCTGGAAAACATCACACAAATGTGATTAAATGCTGAGATTTTAAAATTCTAGGCTTCAATGATTGAATCATTTTTGGAAATTTTAATAAAAATTAAACAAGTTTTTTTTCTTTGTATAGATATCCATCTGGAGCTAATTATGCTAATTGCTATCAGTTGCCTGGCAAACTTAAAAACTTTGTTTTTCTTTTTTTTAAGGTCAGAGAGGTAAAATGCAAGTGAGAAATGTTTATTGGTATAAAAAGTTGTTATTCTGTGAAGCAGTTATTAAGTTGTTTCATGTTTTGTCATTATGATTTGACTTTATGATTATGATTTGACTCCGGTGACTAAGTTGATTTCATTATTTTAGTACTAACTTAGCTTAGAAATTTCATATACAGACATACACAATTATATAAGATGAATCAAAATGTTTTTTTTCTTTTTTCTCTTCCCCCCCCTTCTTTCTGGGTCTGCTTTAGCTGCTCATATAACACAAGTTTAGTGTGTGTGACATTTTCAGTACCTAAGCTGGAAAGGTTATTTGTCTACTGCATAGGCTTGTAAAAGTAGAAGCCAGCAGGGCTATTAAGATTGGAATATTTTGATATCATGAGTTACTCATTACTCAGATATATAAAATTTAGGTATATGGTTGCATAGACCTCTGAGTAAAAATGGCGAAAATTGGTCCCATATAGATGGCATTTTTCCTCCTGTGTTATTTAAAAGAAGTGATTTGTCTTTCCTCTGGAGCAATGCTTCTTTGACCTTTGACCAGGTAAGGAGCTCCTAGGTTAGATTACATGCCTACTTTTTTGTAGTGCTAAATCTGAGTGTGATAAATCCTACCCCTATGTAAAGCAGCTGATTTAATTTTATGAAGCAAATTCCTGAAAGAAAATAAATACTGTACTGCCAGGTAGACATTAGTCATATACTCAGACATCTTCTTAACACACTATACTATGTGAAGTAGTCTTTTTAAAGCAGAGCTTGGCTTTCAAGGCTTACAATTTTATCATAGTGCTCAGTATAATTATTCCCATAGAACTTCATTGACTTAGTGGAGAATATTATCTATGAACAAGAGGAAGCCACAAGATTTGGCATCTACTTTAATTGTGCATACTGTTTTCTAATCAATATCTGTTAGCATGATATATTTGCCATATTTTTACAATGAATCATATTCTTTGATAGTTCTATTTCCTCTGTTTGGTAGTCAACATATTACCTATTACAGGAAAGGACAATTGTTCTGTAATACAAAACAGCAGGCTATAACTAATGACAAATATGCTGTTCAGGAAGGAAAGAACTGACTACAGTAGATTCCATTATTTTAAGTGTCATTTTCATGATGTATTGAGAGAATTAGGAAAGTGTAATGGCAGTTCTGCAGCTTTGAAACTTTTTTTACTCCATTTTTATTCCACTTATGAAATATTTTCAGTGTACTATGGTTTTCTCTTGAAGCACACAATAAAATAAGAAGCTGACAGGATGCTGTATATTTAGCCTCCATGCTGCAACTGCTGTTTCCAAAATTACTCTGGTAAGCCACAGCATCCCAAAAACATTGTTATATTGAATAGACCAGTGTGTCTTCCTGGGGAGCAGCCATCTCCAGGAATTACAGACTCTCAGAGACTACCTGGCTACATTAGTGTGAGTGTTGCTTTATTTATCTAAGCCTCTCTTCTTGGAAATGTCTGAGGGTTGTTGTTCTCCATTACTGTCTTTTTTTTTTACTTTTTTTCTGAAAGGGCCATCATGACTGTGATGTCTGACTTTTCCAGAGGAGTTGTAGCTGAAAATCTTGAGTAAAAAATTATATTTAGCTCTAGTTCAGAATGAAGCATGTAATTAACTTCACTATGTGCAATCTTAAGTATCTTCCTATGCCTTTAGTGTTTTCTGAGGCAACTGTTTTCTAGGAAGGTAACACTAGGACACCACATACTGACACGAGAGCAAGAAAGACTTTCATGGCCCATAAAACTCCTTCAAAAAGGGATGGGAAGAGGTACTTTGGCTGTAAGAACATAAAGGCATAAATTTATGTCTATATTAGCTGTAATTATTACAGTGCACATATAATCTTAAACTACTGTTTAACTACATCTTGAGCTATTAAAGTTTTCACAAGTACTTTCATCCATCTTTTCCCAATCTGGAGACAGCCCTACAGTAAGCCTTATGTTTTAGTTCATGGTGCTTGATTGTGATTTGGGCAAGTATACCTCTTGCACCATCTTAAGAGTTGTACTCCCCACTTTTGAACACATCGACATTAATGTTTAACTTTGCACACATTCTCTGTCGGAAATTGATGGGCTAGACTCATAGCTGAAGGTCCTGCCAATAGACAGATGGTAATATTCACCTCATCTTAATGTAGATATCTCAAATAGGTCGGGTGAATATTTCACATGGTCAGGTCTGTTTTTCTTTGGTCCTAACCCAGTTGCTCACACTTAGGCATCTAATGTAATCTGAGATGCCCAATGGTATCTCTCTGGCCTCCATCTGCCATTTTGTAGGATTTGGATCTCCCTTAGGCCCTCTGTGGTATCTGCTTGGCTCATATAAATATCTCAGACACTGTAGTCTGTTTAAAATTGTACTAAGCACTTATGTTTAGGGAATGTATTGACTTAGAGAGCCTAGTTTTGCTATAGTTTTTTGTTTATACCAGAAATATCTGGAATTAGATGAAATAATTTGCCTTAAGAACTAAATATTAAGTATTAAAATGCTAAGTCTCTTTATCGAGTCTTCCCATGCCTTAATATCAAAATTTCCTGCACTTAAATAATACTGACAATTATAGCAGCACCAAAAGTAAGTGCAACAGTAATTATCCTAGAAAGTATTTATAAAAACCAGGGACACCTAGGCCCTCAATAGGATTCACTTTGCTGTGGCAGTCCTACAACAGTTTGGGAACCCTGTCTTAAGCAGTATGCCTAACGTTATAAAAAGGACTGCGACAAACTAGAAACTCCACACATTATTTTTTTCTGACTCTCAGACCAGTGAATTGATTGAAAGAGTATTCTTCTCTGCAGTGTTATCTAGGTATTTACACATATATCAAATACATTAAAAGGTTGAATTACTTCTTATGTAACTAAAAAATAAAAGTCTTATATTAGCATGTTATTAATTTAATTGTGAGTGTTAAAGACTATAAAAGAGACCCTAAATGAGAGTTTAACATGTTGAAGTGATGAGACATTCATACATTGTAAATAGTTCTATTGGATGGTACACAAAGGTGGTGAGGTGTTACTAGTCTTGAATCATCAAATATTCAAGTAAGTATACAAATATTGAACAGAAATAGTATGAAGATTGTCAATTATCAATTAAAATGTGTTTATTCAGCTTTTATCTGTGCAAATGTGAAACTAAAATACTTATCTTTCTTCTTAATGTAAATCAAGACAATTATATATGAACTGATAAGGTGGTAAGATCTTTAACTCTGAAAAGTGTTAAATACTTGGGACATTCACCTGTCTTCTAGTATGCATGATAATCTTATTAATCTCTCAAAGAATATTTATGCTTTTATTATTAGCCACATTAGTACTGCCAGGTCTTATTCATAAGGATAAAACTCTGAAGGATTGCTCTGTGTCTCATTTAATGGAAGTTCAAGAAGTCTGTAAAATGATTTACAGATTCCATGCTCAAATTTACCTTATGCACCAATTTGTGTAACTGCTGAAAGAAAAAGTGAAAAAAAAAATTAACTTCATATGATACTAATTCTTTTTTTAGTGTTGTCTTCAAAAAGTTACATACAAAATAATCACATTTATATATATCCCCCAAATATTCTTTTCATATAACTTATTAAAAACAATAATAAAATGGATGCTTACTCTGCCTTACAGCATGTTGCAATAAAAACAAGGAACCTGTTTATAGATTGTCAGATGGAATATTTAAGATATTGCCAGAGAGGTGGAATTAAGAAAGGAAATACAGAACAAGTAAGATGGTAGTTATAAGTTTCCATGGATAAGTCTTTACACCTTTCCTTCAAAAGTATTAATTTAAGATCTATTTAAGTCACAAGATAAATTTACATCTGTAATTTTAGTTGACATAATGAGATTGTGAACACCTAAGTGGAGTACCTAAATGCAGACATCTACATGTGAACTAGAGCCTGGACTCAGTTGTCTATTTATTCCATTGAAGAGATATTAAGGTCCTCCACCCACCCTCAGTTTTCTTATCTGCCAGTTTTATGCAGCTCTCTGATACTATAACATCTGAAAAAGTAGTAGATGTCTATATTTAGGAAATTAACCCTGATGCTATTTAGTGGAGCCCAGAGCTATTCAACTGATCAGAAGTATCTTGTCCTGATTAAGCTGAATATTCAGCTTCCCACACTTTCTTTAGTAACAAGATCTTCATTGACTGTTGTGGGAGCTTAGTGACCTAGCTCACATTTAGACATCTGTACTGTAAGCAAGGAAATGTGAGTGTCTGAATCTGGATCTGAACCCTTATTTTTCTCATGTTTCTCCACATTTTCCTCCTTTTTTATCTTTTAAATGACTTACTGGTCCTGTTATACATATGATTTCTCTTCTGTAATTTAGGGCTTTGATTCAGTTGCCTAGAGGCCCTCAGCAACACCTGAGATACCCTGGAATATCCATGACATTTCTCTGAGGCCAGTGGATCTATAGCGGACCAAAATCCTGATGTGACAGCTGGGAGCCAGAACAGATACTGCTGGATTTCTTCCCTAGCACTAGGCTTTTGTAATTATACAGCTTCACTGAGCTCCGTCTCTGAGTTAGGGCTGCTTATATTCAGGAGTCATTAGTTTTGAATACATAACAAGACTGAATCTTACTCCCCAGAACTTGCCCAACAAGCAAAACTTAATGATTATTTTCTAAATCGAACTTGTCCAATCAATATCCACTGGTGCTATCTATTACATACTTGGATTATGCTGCAAGCTTCACTGAAAACTGTTCTATAGTGCTTAGCTAAGAGTTTTTGCTAAAACCTATCAAAGGTTGTGAAGCACTACAATGCCTCATCATATTATTTTGTTAGACAAGAGTTTATTAGTGGGGTCTTTGAATCATAAATGACTATAAATGTGCAAGAACATCCTGTATGATACTTACTATTTCCTTACCATTTATTATCTCCTGAGTAATTTACCTATAGTTGCACAAAGAGGGTGCCTTGCATTACCATTATGTTTTTGGCAGTTTTCAAATCACTTTGTGAAGCTTAACAATGGAGAAACAAAATGCTATTTAGTTGTGGGGTCCAATAAATGCATATTTTATAACATTTTGGTGGTAGCAGTATCAGAATATTTCTGAAATATTCTATGCAGCCACTCACAAAATATCTATGTGAAACAGTACTTGAAATTAATTGATACAATTTGTTGTATCAGGTCTTAACTTCAGTCATGGGCTTACATATTTGATCACACTGATTAGCAAAAGTAGTGCTAACAATACTATGTTAGTTAGACTCCCTTGTCTCTACCTTTACCTTGTCTGTTCAGAAAAGGAACTTAATAGAAGCTCAAGACATTGTATTTTTTGATTTTTAAATTAGGGAATTAGATTTACACAATGGGAACAAGGCCTAGTTCTCTAATACTTTCACTAAATACTTTTCATAAAAGAATGAAAAAAGATTCGGTGATGACAAATGATGACAAAAAATTTAAAGAAATCAAAAGTACTTTTCAGGGATGGGATCATAATTCAAAAAAGTGACAAAAATGAAATCAATTAAGACAAACAAAAAGTATTATAAGAAAATCCATAAATAATAGAAAACATTGTGGCCAAAAGATTTTACATTTCCAGATGCTAGTAGGCCTGATATTGAAAGAGTCAAGAATGTGATGTCAACACAAAATAGAACAAATGATCTTATTTTAACATGAATGGGCATATCAAACATAAGGTTTAATAGTGAAATATTTATATTATATTGAAATGTACTTAGCTGCAATATAACATGTGATTTCAGTGCTATATTGTAAAGAGATCCTAGTAAATTGTTGAGTCCTAAGAAGAAACAAAAGAATCATCAGAATTTTAGAAAGCCACGTTCATGATGAATCATTGATGGAATTTATCTTGTTGGACAGGAGATACTGAAGAATGTAAGTAGCAAAAAAGGCAGGAAATAATGGGGTAAAATGTGGCAACTTTGTGAAAAATAAATTGCTAAAAGGGAAAAGTTATAAAATGTTCTTCTTATGAACCGAGATAAGACAAGAAGATATTTTACTTTTACCTAGACTGAGGTTAGATATTAAAGAAAGACAAAGCAAAACAAAGATTTTTCTGAATGAGGACTTAAGCATGACAACAAAGTATCTAGGGAACTTGTAAAATCTCACTCTTCAAAGATTGTCAAGAACAATTTAGGCAAACAGATACAGGGGTCATCTACAAATATATCTTTATATCTTCTCACAAGGAGTATACTATTCACTTTCCTCATATACCTTTTAGCACTGTATTTTTTTTATATTTTTAGAAAAGGAATTTGATAATGACTATACTCCAACCTAGGCTATAAATAATTTTAAAGCACACTCTCCTTTTCCCTTGAAAATATTCCATTTGTAAAAAATAAGTAACTTTAAATGATTGATTTTAAGAAGACTTCTTACTGCTACATGAGTGTTATAACCATCTGGCTATAGTCAACCTTTTGCTTTCCTTCTCTTGGGTCAAAAAACTTGAAATATTGTTTTGGTATTTAAACATAACTTAGGCAGATGGAGATTGACCTCCACATTGGTTTGGTAGCTCAAACATTCTTTTATTAAGAAGTCTATGTAGGTTTGTATTCCCTCAACATGAAAAGGTCATGGTATCCCATCAAGAATATCCTCAGATTCCCAAACCCTGAGCAAGTCATCAACAGAATGGGGCTAATATATATGAGATTCTGCTGGCTACATTTAGAAGACAGTTACTGTCGGTTCACATTTGTGGAGTATAGTTGATAAGGTGTGTTCTAAAAATGTCTACTGGGACAAGCTTCTGATGACTAATGTATAGAGGAACAACATATCTGAACACCGCAGTTCAGATTTGAGCTAGTCACCAACATGCACAGACATGTTGAGACAGAGTCTCTCAGAAGCTAAACATCCAGGGCTGTGGAACTTAAATGGCAAATTCTAGGAAATTTTAAAAATTGCAGAAATTGAACAGTTTTATTTGATCACTATTTTGGATTCATTAGTTAGACTTCTCTGACATACATAGCTTAATCTTCCCTTGTATGGAAACAGAAACAGAAATAAACTGACATATCCAGAAAAAAAACAATTTTCTCCTCCTACTTCAGGTATATCAAACAAGTAAGATGTACTGTACTCTGTAAAAAGCTCCCTTAGAAAAAAAAAAAAAAATATATCATATTGGATTGATTTACTCTATGTTACACCTCAGAAATACAGGGAGGAATGTTGTCAGCTGAACACTGGCATCCATCCAATTTAATGCACCCTAGAGCTTTTCAGAATGTGGAGCTGGCAAACATGACCTATGAACTACGCTTCTGGGAACTTGCAGGTAAAGATCTCTGGGATACCATAGGTTATCTCAAATAGTATAAAAACCTATAGTGAAGTATCTGAATCCTACCTCTGTTGTAGAGTACACTACTGGAAATATTGGCTGGGTCTTTTGTGACAGACACCTGACACTCAGTCTAAATCTGGGTAAGTAATGCTATTGAAACATGCTAGAGTGTTTAAACATTTGCATGAGTCTGAAAGCTGTGGCTGATCATGGCATATTCCATACCTATGGAATATCAGGGTTTTCCTGAAGTAGCAGGTTGAAGCCAGTTGGGTTTATACTAGGAAATCTCAAGTTGATTGAGACACCTATGTGTAGACAACTGAATTGAGTCACAGGTGTTTTAAACCCACCTCTTATCTTTTTTTCACCTAATGCTTTGTGATTTAGAAAGCATTTATCACATAAAGGACAGTTCATTTTTCCTCTTCCGCAATTCCAAACCTTCACCTAGAATGAACAATTGGATTCAACACAAGCAATATTTTATTTTTATGAATGAACTGGCTGTTAGATTTAATTACAAATATTATCTGAAAGCTGATTACTACTATCTGGTGGTGAATACATGAAATATAGTCATTTCTTTCTAAAACAAAGAGACTTTGGATGGCATTACTGATTCTGTTACATTTTTCATGTCTGCCTGTCCAAATCCATGTATAAAACAAACCAAAACAACAATAACAAAAATTTCATGGAAACAAATACCCAATTTTCAGATGTATTGCCTTTTAGCTTATTATGAGACTTGTTACCTTCTACTAACACTATTAGTACACAGTATTTACATTGTTGGGGGTTTTTTTGAGGCATCATAATTATCCTTTTTTTTATCACCATCACCATAACAATATTATCTAAGAGTAACAGGAGCCCAAGATACTTTGAAATTGTAACAAAAAATGTCTACCCTCATAGTTAAATTGTGACTATTTGTGCTGACTTCGCGTAGTATAGTAGCAGCGGAAAATGTATTTAATTGTTTTAAAAATAGGAAGAAGTTTCCTTTCCTATGGTGCAAAGGCAGCACAGCAGTTTTGTTATCCACTTTGATGTACTGTAGTACCGTTTATAACAAATTAGCTGTAGTGATCCAATTGCATTTTTTTCTGGATATAACAGTTACTATTAAGGTTAAGCTGGTCTGATCCTAAGAATTTTGATAGGATAATTCTAAGGTCATTCTGACTTTAATGATGTTCAAAGTCTGCATGTGATTTAATCTCATCTGACAAGTAATAGGATCAAACAAATTGTTGGTTTTCCTTTTGCTTTTGAAAAAAAATCAATAGCAGATTAAGATGTTTAGACAGGGATGTAAAAGCCTCAGACATATCAAAAGACTGTTTTATGTTCTGGCATGTATTTTAAATTAAGATTAGTGCAAATTTCAAATTAAAGAATCAGCCTTATACCTTCATAAAAAAAAAATAAAAATTATTACATTAAAGTTTCAAGATCAGAAATAAAAGCAATGAGCTCATTGTTAGGATCCAATTTTGTTGGATGAGAGGAAGGTCCCCTTGCTTTCTAGTTGACCTCAGATGAGTTTTGGGAGGCTAGGGACAGCTAGACCAACCTCTCACTTCAAGTTCGATCCCTTTGAGTGAGATTAAGACACAAACAAGGTCAGATGTCGTAAGTCCACCCATTTATTAACTCTTTCTTTTTGGAGAAGGAAAGATAGAGTTCTGGGTAGAAGAGTGCAGACAGTCACCACCATGGATCTTGCAGCGACCCAGGGGTCCATGCTTCTGAGGTCTTCAGCAGTGGGTGATCACACACAGGGGTTGGTGGTCTCTCACACAGTCTTCACAGTGATCATGCACAGAGTCTTCAGTGGTCTCCCACAATCTTCGGTGGTCTCCCACCAGGTCAGTGATTGCCCACGTGGCCTGAGACTGCGGCCTTTTTCATATAGCACAGTCCAGCACATGCCCATACATTTTGCGCGCTTTATTTTTGGCGGGCTCTGTTCGCTCACTTTCTCGTTGCTGTGCAGGGGCAAGGTTCTGCTCACACACTTTAAATGGCAGCAAACTGCAAGCCTTGGTGGGCAGGCAGCCCGGCCTGGGTGTCCGCTGCTTCAGCAAGCCTGCAAGCCGCCTTGCCTGTGGCAATGCTTATCTTTGCAGATCGCCACACAAAGAAGGAAGCTTTGAGACCGTTAGCTGGCTATTCAGTCTCCCACAGTCATGTGCATTTTCATATGTAATCTTCAATGTCCATCAAGGATGTGTTATATTTATCTCACCCAACTTCAGGCACAAACACAGCTGAGGTTCCTGAGTTAAGATACCTGTTATGATTCCTCTTAGAGTTTGAATTACTTTTCACTTCTTTGCTTGATAATTAAAATGCAAATTATGTGACAAATTTGAAAGGAATTAAAAGAAAAGATGGTGGTTTAACAATATATTGTACTGAATGAAATTGACATGATTTACTTCCCCTTTGTGTCTGGACAAATAATTAAACAGTTTATCAGGTCCATTACTTGCATTTAACTGGTCATATAAAATAAGTCATCAGTCCTCTGAATTCCCTCCATCTTTCAGAACCTTTCTGACTTATACAGATAGATAATTTAGTCATAATCAGCCAATGAAAGCAATGAAAGAAACATTTATATCTTTAATTCTAATGAGAGTTCTCACAATAGTTACATATTTAGTCCTGTAGATGCTTGTGATTATGTTTCCCTGCAGAGCATTTTAGCTTTGACCTAGCACCTCACTAATGTGGTTTTCTGGATTCTGTGCTATTGTTGGCCTGTAGTAGTCAGCTTGAACCACAGGCATCAGTGTGTTTCTCTCCCCACAATGTGCCTGGTATTTTTAATGAATTTGTTTTTCCCTTTGTTTTGGCACAGGAACCAGAGATGGAGGAGAGAAAAAGGCTTATGCCAAATTGCTTCTTCTGCATTCCATGGACTAGTCAAAAGTCATGTGTTCTTTTGGGAAGCTGGTAAGGGTGCAGGATATTTGGTACCCAGTTACTAATTATTTTATGCTAAAACCCCCTCTTTTAACGGCAGTTAACTAATGGATATTTAATATGAGGTTCAAAATCCCTTTTGACCGAGTGATGCCTTGGTGCACAAAACCACAAAAATACAAGGCAGTATTTACTGGATACATCTATGTAGTAGAAAGCTAAGACTAATGAGCTGTAAAGCTGGGCTTTAATATTGTCATCACCTCCAATAAAACACCTTAGGAGTTGACACTTTCCAGTAAGGTGGGAAAGGGATGCACTCTGTTGCTATTTGAAATGGCCTGATGTTGCTGAGCTGCTGATTCCCTGTTTTGTTCTTTTTTCTTAGTATTCCTTTATGTGTGTGTGTGGTGGACACAAACAACTCTGGCCCTTTCCTTGAAAATTTTTCAAGGTGCTTTTGCACAGTCCATCCTGATATGATAACTTCTATGTTCTCTTTTTGAATTAACCTGTTTCTCCATTTCTTGCATAGCAACCTTAGGGATGTAACATATGTCTGTGGATTTCTCCAATTTAGCAGTAGGATTTTCTTTGTCTACATCTAGCACTGTAAAAATTAGGCATCTAGTGTAAGTTTTATAGTTCACCTCTCAGAAGTGCTATTAATTCTCTATGTCTTATATATAAAAGGAAGGGATGAGCTCTGACCTGTAGGTACAACTGTCTCTTCATTGACTTATAACAGACACTGGGTAAGTATTTTAAACTAGATAACTAATTTAAACAAGTAAACGTCAATGGGATTGATCTAAGCCATGTAAATCAACCTCATGTCAGTCCTGAGGCTTCCTCTGAGGCTTTAGACATGTGTTTGGATTCTGACATAAGAAGCAGTGATTTTCTGACCTGAGAATTCTTTGGCATTTAGACAAGATAAGATTAATGAAATGTCTTGTCAGAGGACTTTAAGATTGACCTTCATATTTTCAGTTGTTTTCCTATGACACTAGGACACTAGTTTGCTTCTTAGTGTGTTGAACAGGGCGACTGGATTACTCGGGCTAACCAGGAAGAGGGGAGCTTTAGAAAGCAGACACAGTCTCCATAGGAGTATGGTGAATGCTTCAACCTTATTGCAAAGTGCAGGTATACTTATAGAGCAGAGCAGGGTTCACACAGTATAAGCAATAATTTCATAGGTGTAACACACTGTCCATACACTTCTCCTCTAATAGCTATTGGATAAATACAGCAAAGCCTCATTCATTGGTTACTTTACCCTACTTGCGGTTACTGCTTCCCTATTCTAACAGCTAAGTGTTTCCCCTTTAATAGTGTCCCGTACACAGCTAAGCATTTCCCCTTTAAGAGCATTCCAACCCTATCAGCACCTGGTGGCCTTGTTCTTCGAGGAATGTATCCACAATCCCCCCTTCTTTGTTTTTGTGCTAACCGAACTCCAGGAATAGCCCTCTTTATCATATCAGTCACACACCTGGATTGTCCATGTAGCTCCACAACATATTGTGGCCCTGTTGTTCAAGAAATCCCTCTACATTAGTGTACAAATTAAAGTAGTATCTTCACACAGTTTATATCTTAATTAGTAAGTGCATTTTATAGAGTTGTGTCTAAAGTTTCTGGCATCTTACTAAGTACAATTGTTGTCAGGTGGATAAATTTGATCTGAAGATTGCCATCAAAGATGATCAATATTTCTTAAAAGAAGCACACAATGACTTGCAGTACTTTCTGTCATGACATTGCCCCTTCATTGCTTTTTTTTCTTGACTTCAGTTCTGTTGCAGTTCAAATTATTTGTGACATCTCAGTCCTTGGTACTTCTGTCTTTACATAAGAACATTTAAAATCATGTTCTAAAGCCTGATTAATATGTTGGATTGAAACAAAAGTTTGTGAGGTTTAAAAAGCAGTAAGAAAAGATGTCCTTACAGGGAGAGCATGCTAGGAAGGGCTTTAATTTTCCTTAAGCCTTCTCACTCCATGGCAAGGAGGAAAGTAAATACTGTCTGGCTTTGCCTGTCTTGTGTAGGTTTATTCAGACAGACAACTTGTAAGAGTATACTGTGAAGTAAATCCATGTTCTTATTTCATTTTTAAGAATGCAAAAAAAAGTTGTAGTGGACTGTTGAAGTTTGTATTATGTGATTTTATATGCTTTTCTGATCTTTCTGTTTAAGTACATCATAGTAAATATCTCAAAAGACTCTTAGTACTTTAACACCCATAAATGTATCTTCTGTCCAAAAAGAAGGAAGTACAGACAATTTAATATCAGTAAAATTTAATATTTGAAACTGCTTTTTGCAACATAAATGAGACCAAGTTATAAAATTGGGATAAAAAGTTAAAAGTTTGTGGAACTTAACTTTGGGATTTAAGCAGGAATCTATATTTTTGTTTAAATTAAAATTAAATTATGGTACAATACAGTTAACCTATTTTTGTGGGTACTTGCAGGGTCTGTAATAAATTCAGTCCAAAGAGTTGTGGTGGGCTCCTTCTCTTTTGTATCTCTTCTTTACCACAAATGTATCTTTATTAAACCCTTTTCTATTATATCCATTTGCAATGAAAGAATTAAAATCCATTTAGTACCCAAATATATAAGAAATTAAATATGATGAGTACTGCATCAGTTCTGGGATCCTCAGCACAAGACAGACATGGACCTGTTAGAGTGGGTCAAGAGGAGAGACATGAAAATGATCAGAGGGCTGGAACACCTCTCCTCTGAAGAAAGGCTGAGAGTGGGGTTGCTCAGCCTGGAGAAGAGAAGGCTCCAAGGACACCTCATTTCAGCTTTTCAATACTTAAAGGGGGCTTATAAGAAATGTGGTGAATTACTTCTTTCCAGGGCCTCTAGTGACAGAACGCAAGGCAATGGTTTTAAAATGAAATAAGGTAGATTTAAGTTGGATATAAGGAAGAAATTTTTAACTATATTGGTGGTGAGATGTTGGAACAGATTTCCCAAAAAGTTGTGGATGCCCTATCTTTGGAAGGGTTCAAGGTCATGTCTGATGGGGCTTTGAGCAGTTCGATCTGGTAAAAGATGTCCCCTGACTGGACAGTGCTTGTACAACATCAAGGTGGTTTTTTTTTTCCACTCTGTCCGTCCAGCGAGCAGGCTGGGAGTGCACAAGAAGCTGTGAGGGAAAAAGGCCAGGACAGATGACCTGAACTGACCAAAGGAATATTCTATACCATATGTTGTTGTTCTCAGAAACAAAAGTTCAAGGAAATGAGTAGGAAGTTGGGATTTCAATGAAGCTGCTGAGGCGAAGGGTTCAGGAGCAGAGAATCGCGCCGAGGGACCCTTTCTGAAGTGGCAAACCCGCGGCAAAACCCGCAGAGGCAAAAGGCGAAAAAGCACAGGGAGAGAGAGGGGACCCCACCCCACCCCCCCCTCCCAAGGTGTGGAAGAGCGGGCTCCTGATGAGCAGCAGCTCTGACTCAGCGGGGGCGGAGTCAGGGGTGACGGCGGCCTGACCCTCCCGACATATAAAAGCAGCCCCCAGGGAGCGCGAGCGACCTGGAGCGCGGCGAACAGGACAGGCAAACAGGGCATGGCACATCAGAAGGGTGTGGCGCGGCAGTTTGCGCAGGCAGTTTGGTGGGCAGGGCGCGTTCTCCCCTCCTGGCTCGGAGGGTCACTCGATTAGCACCCATAGACACCCAAAAGAGGAGCAAGCAATGGTTTCCACTTGTCTGAAAGCCATTGCCAGAAGGAACGTGGCGACTCAGAAGAAGTCCCCACCTCAACAGAAACATGCGGCTGTCCAGGTCACTGGCTGTAGGGAGTACCTCAGCCTGTCAGCTGTACCAGAGAACGATAAGGACAGTGGCTGTCTCAGGTGTGAGCAGGTGGATGATCTGTTCTGCCTGGTGGCAGAGCTGAAAGAGGAGGTGGAGAGATTAAGGAGTATTAGAGAATGCGAGATGGAGAGAGACTGGCGGAGCCGTACTCTACCATCCCTCAGGCCAAGGCAACAGATAGAGGCTCCACAGGAAGCAGAGGATCCCCTGTCCTCTTGCCAGCGGGCAGAAGCTAGGGACCCAAGAGATGGTGAGGGATGGAAAAAGGTTTCTGCTCGGGGCAGGAGGAGAATCCCCTCCCGGGCTCCCTCACTTTCCCAGCTGCCCTTGCGTAACAGATATGCGACTCTGGAAGTCGAGGGCCAGGCAACTGAAGATGGGGATGAAGGCCCACTCAGGGGGTTGACTAGGGAGAGACGGTCACCCCTGCCTATCAAGACCAACTGTACAAAGAAAAAAAGAAGGGTAATTGTTGTGGGTGATTCCCTTCTGAAGGGAACGGAGGGCCACCCAGACCCATCCCACAGGGAAGTCTGCTGCCTCCCTGGGGCCCGGATCAGGGACGTTGCCAAGAGACTCCCTGGTCTGGTATGGCCCTCTGACTACTATCCACTCTTGATTATACAGGCTGGCAGCGATGAGATGCCAGAGAGAAGCCCCAAATTGACCAAAAGGGACTTCAGGGCACTAGGGAAAATGGTTGAAGGATCAGGAGCACAGGTAGTATTCTCCTCGATCCCATTAGTGTCAGGAGGGAACATGGAAAGGAATAGGAAAGCTAGAGCGGTTAACGTGTGGCTCAATGGTTGGTGCCATCGGATGGGCTTGGGTTTCTTTGACCATGGGGAGGTTTTCACGGCACCGGGCCTGTCGACAACAGATGGTGCCCAGCTCTCTCAGAAGGGAAAAAGGATCCTCGCTCATGAACTGGCAGGGCTTGTAGAGACAGCTTTAAACTAGGCCTGAAGCTGGCAGAGGAGCTTTCCAAACCACTCTCTATCATTTATCAGCAGTCCTGGATAACAGGGGAGGTCCCAGGTGACTGGAAGTTGGCAAATGTGATGCCTATCTTCAAGAAGGGCTGGAAGGAGGAACTACAGACCTGTCAGCCTGACCTCAGTACCGGGGAAGATTATGGAGCGGTTCATCTTGAGTGTGCTCACCAGGCACATGGAGGACAATCAGGGGATCAGGCCCAGTCAGCATGGGTTCATGAAAGGCAGGTCTTGCCTGACCAACCTGACTTCCTTCTACAACCAGGTGACCCACCTGGTAGATGAAGGAAGGGCTGTGGATGTTGTATATCTGGACTTCAGCAAAGCCTTCGACACAGTCTCCCATAGCATTCTTCTGGAGAAGCTGGTGTTTCATGGCCTAGATGGGTGTACTCTTCACTGGGTTAAAAACTGGCTGGATGGCCGAGCCCAGAGAGTCGTGGTGAATGGAGCTAAATCCAGTTGGCAGCCGGTCACAAGCGGTGTCCCCCAGGGCTCAGTTCTAGGGCCGGTTTTGTTTAATATCTTTATCAATGACCTGGATGAGGGGATTGAGTGTGCCCTCAGTAAATTTGCAGATGACACCAAACTATGTGGGAGTGTTGATCTGCTTGAGGGGAGGAGGGCTTTGCAGAGGGACCTGGACAGGCTGGATCGACAGGCCGAGGCCAACTGTATGAGGTTCAATAAGGCCAAGTGCCGGGTCCTGCACTTTGGTCACAACCACCCCATGCAGCACTACAGGCTTGGGGAAGAATGGCTGGAAAGCTGCCTGGTGGAAAAAGACCTGGGGATACTGGTTGACAGCCGGCTAAATATGGGCCAGCAGTGTGCCCAGGTGGGCAAGAAAGCCAATGGCATCCTGGCTTGTATCAGAAATAGTGTGACCAGCAGGAGTAGGGAAGGATAGATTAGGTGCTTAGGGACATGGTTTAGTGGTGGGGTGGCAGTGCTAGGTTAACAGTTGGACTCGATGATCTTAAAGGTCTTTTCCAACCGAGGTGATTCTATGATTCTATGTTTGTAGTCATGGTGTTTATCTTCTTGGGTAACAGTTACAAGTAATGAGGCCCTGGTTTCCAGGACATAGAATCATAGAATCATTTAGTTTGGAAAAGACCTCTAAGGTCATCAAGTCCAACTGTTAACCTAACACTGTCATTCCACCACTAAACCATGTCCCTAAGCACCTTGTCTACCCATCTTTTAAATACCTCCAGGGATGGGGACATAACCACTTCCCTGGGCAGCCTGTTCCATTACTTAAAAACCCTTTTGGTGAAATTTTTTTTCCTAATGTCCAATCTAAACCTCCCCTGGTACAACTTGAGGCCATTTCCCCTCATCCTATCGCCTGTTACCAGAGACCAACACCCACCTCACTACAACCTCCTTTCAGGTAGTTGTAGAGGGCGATAAGTCTCCCCTCAGCCTCCTTTTCTCCAGACTAACCAACCCCAGCTCCCTCAGCCACTCCCTTACTGCTCTTCCACGTGGGTGCTGATGAAGTTGCAGTAAGTAACCCGAGGGTGATCAAAAAAGAATTCAAAGCCTTGGGGCGGTTAGTGAAGGAGTCTGGAGCACAGGTTATTTTTTCCTCACTCCTTCCAGTGGTGGGCAGAGACACTGGGCAATACAGGCCAACTCAATCTATTAACATGTAGCTTCATGACTGGTGTCACCACCACAACTTTGGGTTCTTTGACCATGGGATGGTCTACACAGCACCAGGCTCGCTGGTGTCAAATGGGAGCCAGCTTTCTCAAAGGGGGAAGAGAGTCTTTGCCCAGGAGCTTGCAGGGCTCATTGACAGGGCTTTAAACTAGATGTGAAGGGGGAAGGGGAACCTATCGGGCTTGCCAGCGACAGGCTAGGGGATGAAAAGCAAGGGTTAGAGGGACTGGGGGCTAGTATGAGACCTCAACCCGTTGCCCAGCAGTGTGCCAGGGGCGCTGCAGAGAAGTTGAAGTCTGGAGGAGGTGAGATGGAGTCTCCTGAGGTAGTAGGAGCCAACAAAGAAAAGCCCACGAAACACCTCAAAGGAAATGAGGGGTCTTCTGCTATGAAGGTGATGAGGCCGACAGCTCAGATGAAATGCCTCTATACAAACACACGCAGCATGGGAAACAAACAGGAGGAGCTGGAAACTATCGTGCTGCTAGAAAGCTACGACCTGATTGCCATTACGGAAACTTGGTGGGATGAATCCCATGACTGGAATGTAGCTATCGATGGCTACAGGCTGTTCAGAAGGGACAGGTGAGGAAGGAGGGGCGGAGGCGTTGCCCTTTACATCAAGAAATCATTACAGTGTGAAGAGCTGTCCCTGAAGAATAGCCACGAGCAGGTCAAAAGCTTATGGGTAAGAATCAGAGAGAGAGGCAAGAAAGGGAACCTGGTGGTTGGTGTCTACTAAAGGCCGCCAGATCAAGAGGAGCTGACTGATGAAGCATTCTTCCTCCAACTCCGGAAGGCTTCGCGCTCGCAGGCCCTCGTCCTGTTGGGGGACTTGAACCACCCTGACATCTGCTGGAAAACCAGCACGGCAAGCTGTAGGCAATCCAGCAGGTTCCTCGAATGCATTGAGGACAACTTCTTAAGCCAGGTAATAGACACCCCTACCCGAGGGGATGCGATACTGGACCTGGTGGTCACCAATGCAAGCGAGCTCGTCAGAGATGTCAAGATTGGAGGCAGCCTGGGCTGCAGTGATCATGCACTGGTAGACCTCACGCTCCTGAGGGAAATGGGAAGAACAAAGAGTATAGTCAGGACCCTGAATTTTAGAAAAGCAAAACTCCAGCTCCTCAAGGAGATAGTCAGAAGGACTCCCTGGGAAACGGTCCTCAGGGACAGGGGAACAGAACAGAGCTGGCAGATCTTTAAGGGTGTGATCCACAGAGTGCAAGAGCTCTCGATCCCTAGGTGTAACAAATTGGGCAAAAAAGGGAAGAGATCGGCATGGCTGAGACAAGAGATGCTGGTCAAACTAAGGAGGAAGAGGGAACTGCACAGGCAGTGGAAGCAGGGACAGGCATCCTGGGAAGAGTATAGGGACGTGGTCCGGTTGTGTAGGAATGGGGTCAGGGAGGCGAAGGCGCAGCTGGAACTAAACTAGGCTAGGAATGCAAAGAATAATAAGAAGGGTTTCTACAGGTATATCAGCCAGAAAAGGATGGTTAAAGAAAGTGTACCCCCGCTGATGAGCAAGACTGGCAAACTGGTAACAGCAGATGAGGAGAAGGCTGAGGTACTCAACAAGTTCTTTGCCTCAGTCTTCACTGGCAACCATTCTCCTCACCCCTCCCGATTTCATGGATGGCATGAGGGGGAGCAGGAGGGCAAAACCCCTCCTGCTGTAGGAGAAGATCACGTTCATGACCACCTGAGGAACCTGAATGCACATAAGTCCATGGGACCTGATGAGATGCATCCCAGAGTCCTGAGGGAATTGGCCGATGTAGTTGCCAAGCCACTCTCCATGATAGTTGAAAAGTCATGGCAGTCAGGTGAAGTCCCTGGTGACTGGAAGAAGGGCAACATTGTGCCCATTTTCAACAAGGGTAGAAAGGAAGACCGGGGGAACTACCGACCTGTCAGCCTCACCTCTGTGCCTGGGAAGATCATGGAACTGTCGGAAGGGGAAGCCGGCATGGAGTAACGATGGAATCTCAATGTGAGTATGGTCATTATCCTTTATTGCGCAGCTAACAAAAGTATGTATAGGCAGAAAACAATAACATACACACGTCACACTGTGATTGGAAGAACACCGTTATAAACGTACTACATCGCTACTGTGACTGGGACGGATCATCTGTCAGGCGGAGGGGCTTCACTTTCTCTTCCGGTCATAGGTCCACCCACATCCGCTTAGAAGCAGGGGCTGTCTAAAGGGATTAAATCATGCCCTCTCTCACTCAGCCATCCCTCCACATGGAACAGATCCTCCTAGAAGCTATGCTAAGGCACATGGAGGCCAGGGAGGTGATTCGAGATAGCCAGCATGGCTTCACCAAGGGCAAGTCCTGCCTGATGAACCTAGTGACTTTCTATGGTGGTGTGACAACAGTCGACAAAGGAAAACCATTGGACGTCATCTATCTGGACTTCTGCAAGGCCTTTGACACAGTCCCCCACAACATCCTTCTGTCTAAATTGGAGAGCTATCGATTTGATGGGTGGACTGTTCGGTGGATAAGGAACTGGCTGTATGGTTGCGTCCAGAGGGTAGTGGTCAATGGCTTGATGTCCGGATGGAGACCGGTGACGAGTGGTGTCCCTCAGGGGTCCATACTGGGACCGGTGCTGTTTAACATCTTCATCAATGACTTAGACAGTGAGATCGAGTGCACCCTCATCAGGTTTGCAGATGATGTCATCCAGAGAGACCTGGACAGGCTGGAGAGGTGGGCCTGTGTGAATCTCGTGAGGTTCAACAGGGCCAAGTGCAAAGTCATGCACGTGGGTCGGGGCAACCCCCAGTATCAATACAGGCTGGGGGGAGAAAGGATTGAGAGCAGCCCTGCCGAGAGGGACTTGGGGGTATTGGTGGATGAAAAGCTGGACAAGAGCCGGCAATGTGTGCTGGCAGCCCAGAAGGCCAACCCTAGCCTGGGCTGCATCAGGAGAAGCGTGGCCAGCAGGTCGAGGGAGGTGATTCTGCCCCTCTACTCAGCTCGGGTGAGACCTCACCTAGAGGACTGCGTCCAGCTCTGGAGCCCTCAGCACAAGAAGGACATGGAACTGTTGGAGCGGGTCCAGAGGAGGGCTACAAAAATGATCCGAGGGCTGGAGCACCTCTCCTATGAGGACAGGCTGAGAGAGTTGGGCTTGTTCAGTCTAGAGAAAAGAAGGTTACGGGGAGACCTGATTGTGGCCTTTCAGTACCTAAAAGGGGCCTATAGGAAAGATGGGGAAAATCTTTTTAGTAGGGCCAGCTGTGTCAGGACAAGGGGTAATGGTTTTAAACTAAAACAGGTTAGGTTTAGATTAGATATAAGGAAGGAATTCTTTACAATGAGGGTGGTAAAACACTGGAATGGGTTGCCCAGAGAGGTAGTGGAGGCCCCATCCCTGGAAACATTCAAGGCCAGGTTGGATGGGTCTCTGAGCAACCTGATCTAGTTAGCAGTGTCCTTGCTTACTGCAAGGGGGTTGGACTAGATGACCTCTAGGGGTCCCTTCCAACCCAAAACATTCTATGATTCTATGATTCCTCAGAAGACTTGTGCTCCAGACCCCTCACCACCTTCCTTGCTCTCCTCTGGATATGTTCTAGCAACGCAACATCTTTCTTGTGGTGAGGGACCCAAAACTGAATACAGTATTTGAGGTGCAGCTTCACCAGTATTGAGTACAGGGGCACTATCACTTCCCTACTTCTGCTGGCCACACTATTCCTGATACAAGCTAGGATGCCATTGGCCTTCTTGGCCACCTGGGCACACTGCTAGCTCATATTCAGCCAGCTAAATACCTACATGACTAAACACCTACCTGACTTGGGAAGTGGTGAATAAATTCTTCATTTTCCTTTGCTTGGAAGTGCAGATTTGCTTCATCTATTAAGCTGTCAGTATTTTGACCCACGAGTTTTCAGCTTTTGCCTATCCAATTACTTTCCCCTTTCCTTCTGACCGAGAGTGAGTAAGTGCCAGAGTCAACCCACCATAGTGTCCCACTATTTGACAATGTTAGATGAATTTTTAACTAATCAACTGTTGTCATTTTTTATACCTATGAAACTGGAGAGTATTAATTTAAATTATAGAGAAGACTAGTTGGTTGATTTTTAAAATAATCAGGTATTTGAGTACACAATTTAGTACTATTCAAAAAATATTAATTTGTAAAATCAAATGCTATAAGCATATGAAAATTGCCTCGGAATGTAGAGATACCACTGTCCACCATCCCTTATCTTGGATTTAGCTGTATATGGCTATTAATAGAAGCCATGGCTACAAAAGGTAGTGAAATCTTTCTAAATATCATGGCCAAAGGAATCTCTACTAAAAATACAAATTAATGTCCTTTACCAGTGAATCATGATCTTTATGCTGGATTTAGTATACAATGTATATAGACGAGAATAGCATTCTATAATATGTTACAGCCAAATTATGGCTGACATTTCTACCTTTTCTGTTCTCTACACACTGTGATCTTAGCTGTACAAAGTTAATGTTAAGCAACAGCAGCTGAATGTGAATCAGTCATTTTGTAAGCTTTGATTACTAAATTGTCAAGGAGAACAGCAATACTCTTAATTATTATTTTTTCCATTATTATCTTAGATGTATCAATATTTTTGCTGAGTTTCTTGGATTTAAAAGCTATAACCATATCATACTAACATTATTAAGCACTTGATCTTTGGACCTTAATGCATTGTCTGCAAAAAAGAAAAGAAGAAATGAGCAGTAAATGCCAATTTTAATGTAACACAGATGAAATAAATTATTTTGGCATGTCATAGAAGCTAAATGAGTTTGGGAAGATAAACGTGTTGGAATTTATAGAGTATAAACTTCGTTTGGTATGGTTATTATAAATTACTGGACAAGAAACTGTAACATACTTAAGATCATACTTTGTTCTACTCTACCACTGAACATTTATATCCATCAAAGAAATTGCAGCTCAGATAGGATTTAAGGTGTCATTTATTTACAGGTGATGATAATGACAAACAAATCCTTACTCACTGCACTGTGCAAGCTCAGCAGCAAAACTGAAAGACATAGTAAAACATGATATCAGCTCAATAAATGTAACTATTTTGTGGTGCTTTCTCATAAAATTACTTCAGTAAGATGCAGAAAAATCTTTTTTTACTTTATCAATAATTTATTTTTGAACTTACAAGAATGAATTATGAGGTGGCTTATTCTGTGATGAAGAGTTAAAAGATGACAGATATATTGAGTAGATGACTACAATACCTACAGTTGTGTTGGTGGACTCAGTTTGATTACAGAATATCAGCAGTTTCTAATAAGAAATTGTTCTAGAGTTGCATATTTTAATATATTTTAATTAATTTTTCCAATTTGTCTATTTAGGCTAGGTGTGGAAAGTTTTGTAGAAATGACTAAACACGTACTTAGGACAGATTTTTTTCCTTGCTAACTTAGACTAGTGTCTATTCTGCAAATAGCCCCAGAGACATCTGTGGAAGTACTCAAAGAAGATAACTTCCAAAATCTGACCTTTAGTAGAAACTATTCTAACTATTCAGGGTTGTCAGAATTTTGTTCCTTACACAAGAAGAGGACAAACTGGCATTCTGTAAGCAGAATAAACTTTTAAAAATAATTTGCTTTTAATATCCTATTTTAGATTATACAGAAGCATTTTCAGAACACAAACTTAGGCAGTAGGTTATGCATTAGAATCTGATGCTTCAAACTGATAATAGACTAAGGCTTTCATTGGCAGCTACATAGAAGAAAAATTGAAGACAGTGATACTGTGATACATTGAATGAAGTTCCCCTTAACATTAGTATAGAAAGGTGCTAAGGTAAGTATTCCATTCTCAGTTTCGCTCTCTGTTTTATCATATTTTGATTCTATGCAAAGCTTGCAGAATGCTGACATTATAAATCTAATAAATTACATCCTAAGAATTAGCCTTTGATATATGCATCTTCAGAATCTAGTGCAGACTATTAGAAAAAATGCCTTCCAAGGACGTCTGTAGTATGAATAGAATTGGTAAATTTAGAGATATAACAGGGAGTTTTAATTATTATTGTTCTATAAAGGAAAGAAGGAGAGAAAGAATTGACTCAGTCTTCATTATCATATGAAGTCTCAAGCTGTGTCTGTACTGGTAAACTACAGTGTCAGGGGCCTTTCTCAAGTGCTGGAGTATGGCTGTTTTTACTGTTAAGGATGGTTCTTACAATTGCCTCTCCCCAGTGGAATTCCAGGGCAATTCCAGGGATTGGAGCACTCCTGCGACCACACATCATAGGCAGTTCATAGCCAGTCTTGCTTTGGAGCCTAAACAGTACATAAGAACAGATATGGGCCATCCAGTGATAGGTAGCCTCAGTGCTCATGAGTGTTGCTGGGCAGATTTTTACTGGTACACACATAAATTCAGAGTATGATAACTCTTGGTTTAATTTAGATGTCTATACTGGAGAAGTACAATTCTGAATTAAATATTCTGTAGGCTCCTTTTATAATCAATAGAGAGAAATAATTATCTTTTGTGTAAGCAATCTGAATTATTATTTGTATGAGGTATATAAATGTCCTGGTTTAACCCAGCTGGCAAGAAAGCACCACGCAGTCGCTTGCTCAATCCCCCCCTCCCTCAGTGGGATGGGAGAGAGAATTGTTGGGGGGGAGGAAATAAAAAAAGTAAGATCCATGGGTTGAGATAGAGACAGTTTGATAAGAGAAAAGAATAACAATCTTAATAATTATAATGGTAAGGGAATATATATAGACTATACAAAAAAAGGGATACACAATGCGATTGCTCACCATCTGATCACCGATGCCCAGCCCGTCCTGAACAGCAATCACTCTCCCCCCGACTGACAAACTCCCCCCGACCGACGAACTACCCCCGAGCAAGGCGTTCTATGGTATGGAATAGCTCTTTGGTCAGTTTGTGTTAGCTGTCCTGGCTGTGCTCCCTCCCAGCTTGTTATGCACCTGGCTGAGCAGGAGAAGCTCAGAAAGTCCTTGAGTAGTCTAAGCACTACTTAGCAACTACTAAAAACATCAGGGTGTTATCAACATTCTTGTAGTACTAAATCCAAAACACAGCACTATGCCAGCTACTAGGAAGAAAATTAACTCTATCCCAGCTGAAACCAGGACAATAAATATACAACTTATATATCTTATCTGTTACATCTTATATCATGTTACATCTGTTACATCTTATATCATGTTATATCTTATCTGGTACATCTGTTAGATGTACCTATTTTTTTAATATCTTAATTCTCACATGAATAGCACTCATAGGCTAGTAAATTAACAGTAAATTACATGTGTCCAGAAACATTTGCAGGCATGGAGGCATACAAGAGCCAGTCTTATTCTACTAAACTCTCTTGCAAGAGTCTGTGGAATTGAGAGCTCCTGCTTCTTTAAGTTTATCTGATAAAGGACCTTTTCAATGCAAAGGTGGTAACTAAAGGGATAGAGCAATAAATAAGAGCACACATAGAAAAAAACTTCATAAATAAGAGTCAACAGAGACACTGGAAAGATTAAATGTCTGCATTTACTAATTGATAAGCCATCATGAAACTCCAGGCACAGCTTTGGAGAGGGCCACCTGGACTTTGTAACTGATAAGGGGAAAACAAGAGGAACGTGAGGATTTGGGATATTCAAGGGAGGTCTGTAGGGCTATGCAAAATGTACAAAAGAATGTCTAGTGTAAGTGAAGGAACAGACAAGTGAATCCACGGAAAAGGTTATAAAAGGAACCAGTTACCTGTAAACCATGGCTCCTTAGCACACTTGTCTGACCAAGCCCTGAACCTGATCACCACAGTCTGTCCTGTTGTCTTCTATCTTCTTATTAAATCTTTTCTCAACTAGCTCTCTATGCAGTCTCACTCTCTAACCCATGTATGTACATGCTGCAAAGATTAAGTGCCAGCTACTGGGGGGAATCAGTGGGAGTAATGCCAGCCACTAGAGTCAGACCTCAGGTGTGGACTCCAGTGGCCAGGCAGGAGGAACCCTCAGACTCTGAAGTTGCTGGAGGTGGCAGCCACTTGTAACATCCCTTAAAATCTTTTTCCCTCCAAAGCTGTGTGGCCTTCTCTAGACTGCTGTTAGGTGATGTCCTTGGGATAGTCTAAACCCCCCTGAGAAGTGCCCAAGTGAGTGCTCAATATATGGAACAAAAGCATGCCAAAGATACTTTTCACATTCCAGTACAGTTTAAATTGTTGTTACAGAGAGCCCTAAAGTAACTGGATCTGGCCACTGAATGTAAAAGGTTTCTACAATATCTGAGAAGTAGTTGTGCTTACTATAGATGTTTAGCAGGTACATTCTGTTTCCATAGTATGTTAGAAAGGCTATTTTTGTTAATTTATACATCATCTTCACATAAATGGTTTTGTCTTCCATGACTGTTATCAAGCCTATGCTAACTTTCTAGGTTCTTTATTTCTTTTTATTATTACTACTTGGTATTTTATAATACTGTCGTAGTTTAACCCGGCTGGCAACTAAGCACCACGCAGCCACTCGCTCACTCCCCCTCCCTCAGTGAGATGGGGGAGAGAATCGTGAAGGAAAAAAAAAGGTTAGAGCCATCGGCTGAGATAAAGACAGCTTAATAAGAGAAAACAATAATAATAGTAATAATGAGAATGGTAACAGAATATACAGAATATACAAAACGAACAACGCACAACACAATAGGTCACCACCCGCCAATCGATGCCCAGCCCGTCCCGAGCCAGGATCAGTCCCCAGGCAGCGATCACTCTCCCTGCAACCAACTGACTGACTCCCCCCCGAGCATGATGTTATATGGTATGGAATAGCTCTTTGGTCAGTTTGGGTCAGCTGTCCTAGCTGTGTTCCCTCCCAGCTTGTTATGCACCTGGCTGAGCAGGAGAAGCTCAGAAAGTCCTTGAGTAATCTGAGCACTACTTGGCAACAACTAAAAACCTCAGTGTGTTATCAGTATTCTTGTAGTACTAAATCCAAAACACATCACTATGCTAGCTTGTATGAAGAAAATTAACTCTATCCCAGCTGAAACCAGGACAAATACCTATATTACCTTGCACATCTTAAGAAGCATTCTGCAAGTTTAAATTCAGTGGATTATTACCTTTTTTTCATTGGTATTTCCTTTGGGAGATGTAGCATTTCTTAGTTTTTTTTATCATTAATTCTACAAAAAAGAGTCTTCTTGATTAAACTAGTCATGAAATATTGTAACAATCAGTTATCAAAGTCATCACGTACACAGACACACACTCACACACCCTTAGAAAAGACCAATTTAACATTTTCTTTTAGATCATACCAAAAATATTAAGATTACTTTAAACAAATAAATTCCCCCAAAGAGGTAAGATTCTGTACACTTTTCTGACCACATAGATTGGATAATACTAGAGAAAAATTCAGCTGTAATGGACTTTTGGGAGGTCTTTCAGCAATTTAAGTCTTGTTTTCTTCCTGTAATGCCTGTTTTGAAGTGAACTAATCTACTGAATTAATGGCCAAGATAAGAGAAAACATTGCATATAAGAGACAATTCAACAATTTTTTTTTTTAACCTGCATAATTTTTCAACTAACAGTAATTAATTTTATCACACAAAAAAGAAGTTTGCCCTTTCCTTCTTCCTTTACTCCTCTAAATTTTCACTGTCTATAAAATGAGGAAATGATCCCTAAAATTGTGTTGCAAAGACAAATTGAATTGATTGCCAGAAATCTCAAGGGAGGCAAAGTTTGTACACCAAGATAATGATAGCTTCTCTTATAGCCTCAAGAGTAGGGGTAGTTGTAACAAATAGCAAAGATGTGGGATTACAGGGTATCAGACCAAGGACTCCAAGCTCCTAAGTACGTAATTCCATTCTACTGCTATCAGAGAGTTAGAACAAGAACTTCATTCCTTAGCTAACCTAATTCTAGTTTACAACATTTTCGTAATTTTCATTTAAAGCATAACTTAGTTCACATTATGAGAAACCATTTCATGAGGGAATTGGAAACCTTTAAATCTGTCCTCACGGTAGTCTAGAGGGCTGGGGCTTGTGTATTATGGAAAAGTCAGGAAAGCAGGAGTAGATTAATTTGTAGAAAAAAGAATGTTGAGGAATACAAGACAAAAGTCAGGAGAAAAAGGTAGAAAGAGGAAGAGGAAAGAACAGAACTATAGATGGCAAAGAGCTCTGAGGACAGCTCTGAAGATTTTCAACTGAATTTTATATTTTGCAATTACTTGAGTGCTGTATAAACTACAGGGATTAATGATACAAAGAATAAAGAATGGTTTGGGTGGGGTTTTTTAGACCTTCAATTCTATATTCTTAAAGGCACACAGGTGTAAAAAAATGAAACCTGTAATCTTACTAAGAGAAAGGAAGCTAAAGGAAATATAACATCAGAACTGACTAGTGCTCAGTAAGTGTATATACTAGTTACTAGTACCACAAGTACCACCATTGAAATATATGTAAATTATTCCAAAACTTTATGTTGTTTAACCCATAATTTTTTCTTGCGTATTTTTGAGATACGATAATAAAGATACCCTACTAATCTTTTTTTTCCTATAATAATAAATGAATAAATAGTGAAAACTGGGATATTTAAACTCATGAATATGTAGGAAGCCACTCCGACATACAGTGAGTTATAACTGAAAGGAGAACAATTTTTCATCAAAATTGCAACATAGAAAGAAACAACTAGAAAAATTCTCACTTACAAACCCTCTAATTAGGGCTTGCTTGTAGTTGCAAAACCAAATCCTCAAGGGTACCAAAGATATCCCTGCACACGTAACTGAAATTATCCTTGTATAATTGTTTGTCTATTCAAATCTCTCCTGAGTATTAAATTGTCACATTATAATAAAAAAGCTACAAGGGGACATACTAATTAATATCCATCCAAATTAGAACTGTTAATGCATTCTCCTAGAAGGCCATTTGTTAATGTTAATGTCAGGGTGATGGATAAAGGAGAAATAGACACTGATTTCAGTTTTTGTATCTCTGCCTCAGGGTCCCACTCTCCACCGCATATGATATATTTTTATATTTTGGGTGAAGGAACTGAACTTGACTTTAAAAAGAAAAATGTTGAAAAAAATCTCAAGTTTGGAAATCACAGTTTTCTTTAAGAAAATTTGCATCATATATGGTCCCAAATTAATATTTAGGAAGTAGGCCTGGAAGCTGTGCGTATACTGCTAAAAAAGCAAGCTACTCCTCAGGTGTGAGTGTCCAAGCTATAAATCATTAGCATGGACCATAACACAGATTTGGTCTCTCCAGGGATCGCTTATTCCCTGGAAATTCCTGGTCATTTTTTCAGAGATATCAGGAGTTAGAGATCACTTGCAATAGACGGCATAGACAAGTTATTTCTGAGGAGAAGAAAGTTTAGTAAAATGGGTACAAATAATGCTATGATGTTTTCTCCAGGTACAGAGAATGGGCCCTCAATCTATTTAATTTGCTAGAACAGACATAGTATCCACGTAGCCAAATTCATATTATATTACTGTCTGTATCTAACTGAGGTACGATATATAGCTTGTTCATAAAGTTAATTTTCAGGTTAGATTAAGCTAACCTAAATTAGGTTAATGACCCCCTGAGCTCCTTTACCATTCAATCAAGAGAAAGAAAAAAAAAAACCATAGAATAATTTAGCCCATGTGAGAATTTGATTGCTCTCTTAAGATAATTCACTGCCTTCGTTGACTACAGAAGCAGCCTAGGGACTCTGTCAAATTTAACTTATTGTCAATTTAAGCATCTCCATTAATTTGAGATGGAATCAAGTACCTGATAACCAGTTCTGCCATGTTCAACTATTAAAATAAATTAATTTTTTCTTATTTTTCAAGTGGTTCTGTTGCTGCCAAAGACATTTCTGAGTTTAGTCTTGAGGCAGTTAAATGAGTAATGTATATATTTTTACTGTATCAGCTAATGCAGTCAGGGGTAATAAGTAAAGTAATTGCATCTCGAGAGTATTAAGGTTAGAATACAAATATGGAACAAACTAAGTGCAGGTAAAAATCAAAAAATATATTTAAAAGTTGAATTATGTGAAATTAACAATTGAAAAAACCCCAAACATATCTCTCTCCTCTTTGTTTAAAACACATAGCAGAACTCTAGCTTCTAGTTTCATAAAGACTTTATCACATGCAGTAAGATTTTGAACCCTGTACTTTATGAAATGAGCAACAAAAATCAAATGGCATTTTGTGTTGAGAAAGAAAGGAATGTATCCTGTGAAGTTTTGTAGCTATAGAATCATAGAATGTTTTGGGTTGGAAGGGACCCCTAGAGGTCATCTAGTCCAACCCCCCTGCAGTAAGCAGGGACACCGCTAACTAGATCAGGTTGCTCAGAGCCTCGTCCAACCTGACCTTGGATTTTTCCAGGGATGGGGCCTCCACTGCCTCTCTGGGCAACCCATTCCAGTGTTTCACTACCCTCATTGTAAAGAATTCCTTCCTTATATCTACTTTAAACCTACCCTGTTTTAGTTTAAAACCATTACCCCTTGTCCTGACACAGCTGGCCCTACTAAAAAGAATGTCCCCATCTTTCGTATAGGCCCCCTTTAAGTACTGAAAGGCCACAATCAGGTCTCCCCGCAGTCTTCTCTTCTCCAGGCTGAACAAGCCCAACTCTTTCAGCCTGTCCTCATAGGAGACGTGCTCCAGCCCTCGGATCATTTTTGTAGCCCTCCTCTGGACCCGCTCCAGCAGTTCCGTGTCCTTCTTGTGCTGAGGGCTCCAGAGCTGGATACAGTACTCCCCTGTGAGGTCTCACAAATAGGAAACCCCAGTCGAATAGGAAATTCCAATTGAATAGGAAGCCCCGGTCACCCAGGAATCATAGAATCATATTTCTTCCTTTTGCTTTTTCTGGACATAGACCTGTGCCACTGGCTGTAGGTGACTGCTTCAGCAGAGGGTGGGACCAGATGACCCTAGAAGTTCCTTCCAGCCTCAAACATTCTGTGATTATATAACTGGTTTCAAAATTATTCTATGACTTTATATGAAAATTATTCTATGACTTTATCTGTAGTTTTGTACAAGCAGTGTAATTAGTCAAAAATGTTGTAGATTCATTGTCTGATTCTCATTTCATTAAATTCTTATATAGCTCAGTAAAATGGTGAAGATTTTGAGGACACAAGGAAATTGATTTATTTTCCAAAAATCCATGTTAATATACAAAAGTCTGTATTTTAACACTATTAATTTACTTTATCAATGCCCAAAATAACACAAGATAAATCACAAAATGACTGCTTATCTTTAATATCTAAGAAAAAATATTTGGAAAATATCGAGTATTCAAGCCAACATGGAATAAAAAAGAATACAGTAAAACTGAAAAGGGAGCTAAATATTTTGACATTGCTCAACTTTATTTGCTCAATAAATTAATTGTTTTTTCAGATTAAAATATTTTATGGAGGAAACTTCATTTTGCCAAGAAATATTTGGACACAGAATGTTTAATTTCAGAGAAGAATAGTTGGTCTATCAGTTAAAATACAGGGGATACACAGGAATCCTTGCCCATTAAAGTCAGAGTAGTCTGAGATGATGTCCCAATCCAACGTCAGGGAGGTTTTGATACAATCCCAAGGATGAGATTAAGACACTAAATCCGGTCAAATGTCGTACAACCTTTCAAGTTTATTTTCAATGCGGAGGGAGGAGGGAATCATGTGAGGAGGTAACAGAGGAGGTGAATGGGGAAAGGCAAAGGGGAAGAACCAAGAAGAAAAAAAGAAAAGGTGGGAGAGAAAAGGAGAGCTAGAAAGGGAACAGGTTTACATCAGGGAGGATGGAGTGAATGAGAGAGAGAGAGATAGAAAGAGAGGACTAGCTACCACCGCCCCGGGCCCAGCGATGTTCTGGCACCTCCGTCTGTGGCGTAGTTGATGCTCCGGCGCCCCTGTCTGCTACTCCAGGTTCAGTCCACGCGATGCTGGCTTCATCAAGGTGGATTCCAAGAGGTCAGAAGGGGAGGGATGAAGATAGGAAAGAGCCCCCCTACTGGAGCACACACACTCCTTTTATAGGGGTTGGGGTCCCTTGCTCATGCGCAGATCGCACTGGCATACATGCAGTTCATGCCATACGTGCTGTCTCCTTAGGACATCTTCTACCTTCTTCGTGCCTTGGGCCTTGCACAGGTGCATGGTGGTGTTCATCTGCAGACCGTGAGGGTGGGATCTTCTGAGTGGTGGGAAGTGGTGGTACAATGGCAATGTCGAGAAAAACTATATTTAGTAATGTTTCTCTACAGATGAAAAGTACTGTTCCGTAATTTCAGAAGAGATTGAACAGATATTCAAGGTTAGTGACCTACTTTTGTGTACTAACAAAATTGTTCCACTTTATGCAAACACCTTTACCTATCTGAAAGTGCAAAACCAAAGATGGTAAAAAGTCCATTTTCACCTAAAAAACCAACAAAACAAAGCAAAAACTTTGAAAACTTTTTTTTATTCTGTTCTTTTTTTTTTTGTGCCTTTGTAAGACAAAAGAAATGTCAAAACTCAAAATTGGCTTAAACAAAACAGATTTTTTTCTCCCTGTGCCTACAAAAATATTTAGTATGAAATTATTCTTGTTAACTTTTGAAACCTTGTGACAGGAACATTTCCAGCAAAAAAAATTTCAGAAATACGAGTGAAAATATGCTAATATTCCTCTGGTATTTACATTAGGTCCAAAGCTTTTCTCTCATCTTGCATAGTTTAGTTAAAGAGGTGAAATGTTCATAGTTTCCTGGACTCAGATCCAGGTCCTATGTAGCCCCACAGAGTTACTTTCATGGAATGCTATTGGAATTTGAAAACTGCTTTCTTGTATCACTAAAATCAATTTAAGAATTATATCAATCCTGTCATGGATATGGAGTTATTGCCTTCCTACTAAGTATAACAGTCAGCTTGAAGCCCTTTTTGTGCTTGGCTAAATCCTAAACAAATTGTAAGGCAGAAGGCCTTATCCTGCTAGCTGAAATTCCAAAATGAGGTTTTTCATACTGACATTTATGTTCTATACAAACATAATTTACTAATAGTATTTTGTAATACTTTATAACTGGGGTCAAAGCACAGCATAATACTCATTCTTTGTGAGCAAGTAAAACTAAACATAATTCTTTTGAGACTGTAAGTTAGGATATATCTTCCTGTACAGGTTTTAGCTGGGATAGAGTTACTTTCTTCATAGTAGTTTCTATGCTGCTATGTTTTGGATTTCTGAGAAAAACAATGTTGATAATACAGGGAAGTTTTCATGACTGCTGAGCAGTGCTTACACAGAGTCAAGGACTTTTCTGCTCTTCACACCACCCCACCAGCAAGTAGGTTGGGGGTGCATAAGAAATTTGGAGGGGGCACAGCCGGGACAGTTGACCCCAAATGACTAAAGGGATAATCCATACCATATGACATCATGCTCAGCATATAAATCTGGGGGAAGAAGGAGGAAGGGGGGGGGGAATATTCAGAGTGATGACATTTGTCTTCCCAAGTAACCGTTAGGTGTGATGGAGCCCTGCTTTCCTGGAGATGGTTGAGCACTTGCCTGCTGATGGGAACTAGTGAATGAATTCCTTGTTTTGATTTGCTTGCATGAGCAGCTTTTGCTTTACCTGTTAAACTGTCTTTATCTCAATCCACTAATTTTTTCACTTTAGCCTTCCGATTCTCTCCCCCATCCCACCATGGGGGAGTGAGCAAACAGCTGTGTGGTGCTTAGTTACTGGCTGGGATTAAACCACTGTTTGTCAGGATTATGATGACAGGAGCAAGGAGAAATAAAGATGATCTGTCTTTAGTGGATGCCAGAAAAAGTATTCAAATAGAAGAAAATGTGTGATTTTGTTTTCTAGTTAATATTTAGCCTTTATAATTTCTCTCCAGTTGTAATGGAATATCTTTTTTTTTTTTTTTACCAGGTTAGCAAAACATTTTTTCTAATTATGGTTTGAATGATTGTCAGAAATATCAAACTTGATAAGAAGTCCTCGTGCCACTATACAAGAGAAGGATCATGTCGATTCTCCAGCCTTGTGGTACAGACCACACCTTAACAGGTTCACCCTGTTAAGAATTAGCTCGCCCTAATGCAGATCTGCCATGGAGAAGCCATTTGGAGGGATCTTAAACAGACCTGAAGACTGAACTAATATTTAAACAGGGTAGCTTTCAAAGGTCTGGTGTTTCAACTCACTCCTGTCCCTCTTATGTTTATTAGAATGGATGTACTAAAAAGGCAACACTTGATATTTTTTACCTGCATTTTGTTCTCTTTACTACATTATTTTGCAATTATATCTATCTATCATGGATGCTTTAACTCAACTAGAAAACCAAATACTCTAGAATGCTGCGTACAAAATAATAAACTTAAGACACTAATTGAAACAGTGGTAATTATGAGTAAAACTGAATTAAGAACAATTAGAAAGACTCTTATAAGTTATAAAGTGCAAAAGTGGATTATGATATAAGCAGAAACTGGAGGAAAACCTCAATGTATTTGCTTTAATCTTTTAAATTCACTATCCTAAAAGCATCTTTACAGGCTCTATGACTTTGCTTTCAAACAACAGACTCTCTTACTTTGTTTTTAATACTAGTATAATAGTTCTCATCTAATATGTCTTAGCTGGATGTCCTCATTACTTTAGATGAAATGCAAATGAACTTTTAAAGTTTTGCTCATAGACGAATTAACATATTGATCAATTATTTTTTATATATATATATATATATATATATGTATATATAAAGTGTTATTCTGAAGGGCCTGTGTCCTGGTTTCAGCTAGGATAAAATTAATTTTCTTCCTAGTAGATGGCATAATGCTGTGTTTTGGATTTAGCATGAGAATAATGTTGATAACACACCGATGATTTAGTTGTTTCTAGGCAGTGCTTAGACTAGTCAACTAAGTTTTCAGTTTCCCATACTCTGCCAGGTGTACAAGAAGCTGGGAGGGGGCACAGCCAAGACAGATGACCCAAACTGACCAAAGGAGTATTCCATGCCATATGACGTCATGCTCAGTGTATAAACTGGGGGGAGTTGGGCAGGGGGCAGCAGTTGCTGCTCAGGGATGGGCTGGGCATCTGCCAATGAGTGGTTGCATCACTTGTTTTTCCTGGGTTTTGCTCTTTTTTTTTGTTTGATGTTGTTTTCCATTTATCTACAATTTATTATTATTGTCATCATCATTGTTATTATAATTGTCACTATCATTATTATTATAATTATTTTTCATCTCAGTCATTATACTGTTCTTACCTCAACCCATGATTTTTCTTACTTTTGCCCTTCCAATTCTATGACTACTGTAATTTGCTGTACTTAACCTTGTTATTGATAAAATTTCTTATAGTATAATAAAATCAATATGTGTCATAACTAAAAATGATAAATAATGAATAGGGTTTTCAAAGCAGCCAGAGACTATATAAACTATAATTTGATAGGAGAATGTCTATATGTGTGTAAATATGCATGTTTTCATGTGTACATACATAACAGAAAAGTGACAAAAGAAATTTGGTGAGAGTTTCGCTGAAGACTTAAATTCTCCGTAGGATTCCATATAAAAATAATTGCTTATTTGTGTTAATCAGGTGATTGTCAGCAGTGATCCCTGCAACTTTCACACTGTGTTGCACTAAAGTGCATCTTTCAGGCATTGAGGACTCCACTCAATACTTTCTTTAGACATACCTCTCATTTTTCAATGTTTTGCAAGCAGCTCAACTTTAATGGGTTGTACTCATCCAGATGGATAAAATCAGAACTTTAATTCCTATACCAGACCTTCTGTTTACCTAATCCTTGATTTTACCATCAACTTCTTCATCTACTAATCTTGAGCTGTGGGATCCGTCTTTCTCTCATTACTGTCCCATGTCCTCTACAGGAAGATATTAATAAGTTCTGTCCCTTTTCTTTGTATTTGTGGGCTAGATTATTTTTACAGCCTCTTTTCTTATGTCTTCATTAATAATTATAATTTCACCTCTTTTATTTTTTTCTGCTGTGTCAACCCATGTAATGAAAGTAAATCTATTCAAGCAGTAGAATGTTTTAAGAAAGTGAAGTTTGGTTTGTTTGTTTGTTTGTTTGTTTTAAATCAACACGTGTAGTTTTCTGTACGTACACACGTAAATAGATCAGCCAAGAAACTTTAAAATATCAGTATGTATTTTCAATAAGACTGGAAGAACACTGAGGGCCTGAGGAAACAAATGAGTATTTTTTTAATATTAAAAACTTGCAAAAAAATATAAACAGGTAGTTTTAGATCTGTCAGACGTATTTATATCTCGCAAAAAAGGCAATCATTAACTCAGAACTCAAGAGGTAAATATAATAAATCATTAATAAACTTATGCCTCTAGGAAATCACTGTAACCAAATAAACATTATATTTTTAATGAAACTGCAAGTTTCATTAAAAAAATATTTTTTTTTAAGTTTTTTAACATCTAATGTGTCTGTTTCAAGTTAAGAAACACAACTATTCATAAGCAATGATGGATCAAAATTGTACCTTTTCTGGATTCATATAACTTTCTTCTACAGGGCCTATGTATACACATACAAATTTTGACAGAAGTGATTAATGTTGCCTTTAATTATTGCAGTTCTTAAATCTGGAAATCTTAAGTTACTGTTATTGTTAAAATATGCTATCATCCCAGGTTACACTGGGATCTGACACCCTTGTTCTTAATCTGCAGTATTTCTCTGAGGAGAGCACTTACACGGAATACAAAAAAAATCCTGTTGCAGGACCCCAATTTTATTAACTAGATCAGGCATTTCAGTACAGATCTTCTAAATACTAGATTAAAGTATATTCCTGAAGAATCTTTCCTCAACATTTTTTTTTGTTTGGCTGAGATTTTATTTATATTCTATTTTATGTAAAGTAGAATTTCAGTATTTATTAGAGCAAAATATTCTCAATCTGGACATTACTATATATAGTGAAATATGTATATTACTCTCCCTATATGTTTTCTAGGCATTTTTAAAATTGTTTTTGTAAAATGGAGCAATTTTAATTATATAGTCTCTAGACCACTGATAGGACAGAAATGCTTTGATTCTACGGGTTTCTCCAAACATTGTCCTCACCAGGACAGGAGAGTGGGAGTCCTCAACAAGTAGAAGAGTCCTCTCACTTTTCTCACAGGAGTCCTTCCACTCATCTTAGATCAGGGGCAATGTGGAGACATTATACTCTTTCTGATCCTGCTTTATCTTGTCATCACTGTATCTGTGACCCACTTCAAATGCCTTCCCACGGACTTCCAGCATCCGGCAAACACCTGTAATCAGTTACTGTAATATGTCACCTTGTCGCTTTCCTTCAGCACCTTCCTAGGAATGAGCACCAACAAGCTCTTCTAGGCTCACTCCAACTGTTCAGAAACATAACCTTCCTTCCTGCTTCTTCGAAAACTTATTTATTTATTCATAACCATTCATGGCTTACCAAAGTTTACAATATTTAGGTATGAAAAAAAGGATTGTAATAGATCAGCAGGGACTTGAATTTATCATATCTTTATGAATGGTGATAGGGAAATCTGGTTAAAAAAATCTTCAGTTTAATTTAAGAGAAAAAAAAATTACAAGAACCAATGACTCAGAATTAAAGGTACACTAGTTCAGACTCAGAGTGTACATTCTTACCAGTTAAATTAACCCAAATTAATTAACCTATTATGAAGAACCCACTTCAAATGAGATTTTGAAATTGACTGTTTTTTTTTTCCCTGAAGTACAATAGTGACGTTTCATCACTTGTGTACAGTGCAAGGTGATTATAGTTGTCCTGTGAAAGAGTACTCCAAAATCAAAGATGGGTGCTGCACAGACTTGAAAAATCCACTCTTAAATAAGTTGCTTTTTGTTCCATGTGTAGATTTTAGCAGTACCTTCAAGATAAACTTTCAGTTAAAAAAAAAAATCAACAACCCCCCGCCAAACCACCATATTTCTCTGAGTGTATCATTTGTAGTTTAACTACTGTATTTTAGACAGCCTGTCGGCACCAAAAGCAGACTGAAACATAAACTAAGAAATGAGCTAAGTTATAGAATTCCATTAGTAAAGTAACCCTGAAGAAGAAAATAATACACTGATTATGAGTGCCGTGTGATGTTCTAGTACCAATCACAGGAAATGTGAGACAGATTGAGAAGTTTCTATTTAATTACAAATTTCCCTAGACAGTGAGTACTAGGTTTTTTCAGGAGCATAGAACAAAATCAAACTAAAGCACAATTGCTTTAAATACATGGCAACTTTATTATATGCTTTATTATCTAAGTTTTGATCTGAATAATTCCTGAAGGAATGTTTTCTGTTAAATCCCATCTCATCATCAATGATAAGGGCAGGGTATGCAAAAGACATAATACTGAGGATACTCCATGGCATTATACCTATTTCAGTGGCCTGAATATGGGTATTGAAATCACAGCTCTAATTCACCTTGTGGTGTCCAGTAATTATGAATTCAAATGGGATTAGATTCACAGCTATCATCACGCTAAACAGAAATGCTTAAACTAGGTGATAGCAAGCACTTCAATGAGTCTCTGAAGTCCCAACCCTCTAGTGCTGTTTTGATTCCTACTTGACCGCTTTCATTTAGACACCCTTAATTCTGATGTCTGTATCTGTCAGACATATCATAAACTAAAAAATCTTTATTTCTCTCCATTGATGATAAAAGGTATGCACTCAAATGTAAACATCCACATGGGTAAAGATATAAAGTCAGGTGATGTGAGGTCCATCCTTAATTTTCAATTGATACAAGTTAGATAGTTTGAATCCAATCTCAAATATGTGAATCCCATCTGGGTTTAGGCCTCTCTTATTCTGCCAAACTGCTGGCAACTGTTTATATATTGAATAGCAGGAAACAAGTTTCATAGACATGTGAACTGATCGACATTTTGTGTTTAAAGTATTCCATGTCAAAATTATGGGAAGTCCTTTTTTAAGGCCTCTGAGTCCTTTTGGACTTCCTTATTAATGATTTAGTGATCTGTAAGCTGTTCTTATATTTGGAGCCATGAGGCGCAAGCTTTACACTACTCATGCTCTTAAAGCTATTTCTTCATTTCTCTTCTCAGCCATGACTGAAGTTGCCCAACACCTTGCTTTCTAGACTACCCATTTGAAATGTGGATGCACGCATCTCCTTCCAGGAGAACGCACACCTTCTCTGTGGTCTTCCAATGCAGACAAGTCTGTGGATTTCTGGATGATTCATGGAAACTCCATCTAAAATCACAATCTCAAAATAAAGGGTAGGTTACTAGCTAACTCCAGATCATGTAAGGAAGATGGTTTCAGTTCAGATCCCTGGTTCTGCCAAAGAGACAGACAGTTCATTGTTATGTCTTGGTAGACCAAGACTTAAGAGACACTTGGTATGGGTGTGTGTGTCTGTGTGCTATATTCTCTCAGGGAGACCAACATTAACAAAATACATAAAAAATTAAGCTGCAAAAGCCATATTGATCTAGATTCTAGGTGTGCTAGACTTAATAAGTCTGTCAGATTCATTCTAAGTTGTAGCTATATAGACAGAGACAAGATGAGGGAAGAGAAATCTTTTTTATCCAAAAGACTATTAATTAGAAAATGTGTTTGTTTGTTTGTTTGTTTACACAAATGCAAATTTCTTCCAACATTTATTCCCAGTAGAGTAATATAAACTAGGCTACATGGCTGTTCTTCTGGTAGAAATACATAGCAGAGAGAAAGAATCTTTATCTGCAAAAAATGTAGGTTAAGTTCCTTATTCAGTGTTTAGTGTATAAGGTGTCTAGAAATTTTGGATTCCAGTCCCTGTTCTTTGGACATTTTATATATTATTTGTTTAGTAAATGGTAATCAAAGAATAAAGAAATGACAGTATTCAGATTATTAAACACAGTTGTCAATGTAATTTTGTATATGTCACTCCAGAAGGACTCAAATCTTCTGGAGGTTCTGTCATATTTATTAGACCCAGGGGATGTCTTAGACAAAGACATCTATGGTACTAGACTGAGTAGCTTATTTTCAGGTACCTGAATCCTTTCCAAAGCGTCATCGGAAAAGGGACTGGAAGCTAGAGCTCATTATTTATTTGTGAATACCTTAAGCAGGTCTCCTAATACTCAGGGTAGCAAATTTTCCTGATATAGGTTAGTGATTTAGTAAGCATCTGACAAAGCAGGAGAATTTTATTTATCTGCTAAATATACCAAATTACCTTCCATAAAGCATACACCAGAACACCTGCAACTGGCCCTGATGGTTCGAAATCTTTTATGGAAGATGTTAAATTCCCTCAGGCACAACACAATAACAAGCCTAAGTACACCATCATTAACTCATTTGCATTCAGTGATGTTAGGAAGACATTTCTCTATGGATTTCAATGAGTGAGAAAAGTCTTTAACAGGTTATTTGGGGAAAAAAAAGTAGCTTTATTTGCTAATAATGCTCTTGTTAACTGTTTTCTTGAAGGTATTTAACAGCTACCTGTTGTTTATTTTTCATATATACAAAAATCATAGAATCATAGAATCATTGCCCCCTTCCAGGGGCAAGGACACCTACCACTCAACCAGGTTGCTCAAAGCCCCATCCAACCTGGCCTTGAACATTTCAGGGGTGGGGGGGGGGGGGTGGCGCAATGCACAACTTTTTTGTGCAATCCACTACAGTGTCTCACCACCCTCATAGTGAATAATTTCTTCCTTCTATCTAATCTAAATCTACCATCTTTCAGTTTAAAACCATCACCCTTCTCCTATCACTGCATGCCCTTGTAAGAAGTTCCTCTCTAGCTTTGCTTGTAGGCCCCCTTCGGGTACTGTAAGGCTGCTATAAGATCTCCCCAGAGCCTTCTCTTCTCCAGGCTAAACAACCGTAACTGTCTCAGCCTATCTGTCTTCATAGAAGAGGTATTCCATTCCTCTGGTCACTTTTTTGGCCTTCATCTGGACCTATTCCAACAGGTCCATGTCTTTCCTGTGCTGAGGACTCCAGAACTGGATGCAGTACTCCAGGTGGGGTCTCACGAGACTGGAGTAGAGGGGGACAATCACCTCCCTTGACCTGCTGGTCACACTTCTTTTGATGTAGCCCAGGATATGGTTGGCTTTCTGGGCTGTCAGCATACATTGCTGGGTCATGTTGAGCTTCTCATCAACCAACACCCCAAGTCCTTCTCTTCAGGGTTGCTTTCAATACATTCTCTGCCCTGCCTGTATCTGTGCTTAGGATTGCCCTAAACCAAGTGCAGGACCTTGCGCTTGGCCTTGTTGAACTTCATGAGGTTTGCATGGGCCCATGTCTCAAGCCTGTCAAGGTCCCTCTGGATTAAGACAACCTTATTCTTCTTTTCAGACAATGTCCTACTACTACAACTGGAATAAAACAATACAAATTGAGTTCCCATATAAAAGCATAAGAGGCAGTATAACCCTTTCAAGAGTACATTTTATAAAACTTGAGAAGGAAGGAAAACAAGAGGATTTCTTGTGGTTGATGAACATTTTTTTACCATGAACAAGCAAAGGCTGATTTAACTGTTACTTCAAAGTGTTTTACCTTGGTGGAAGTTGTCTGTCTGAAGTGGATTATTAACATCAATTAACATTAATTATTTGATCAGTCCTCATCAGTACATTTCAAGAGGACAATTTTGTTAATTTTTTTACTTTGTACTTTGTACCTGTAACTTGCTTTTATACAGAAGAAACCTGACAGTAACAAACAATGAAACAGCTGCTTTTTCTGGCCAGAGACAGCGTTCTTGCCATAGACTCACATCATTTCACTGTGATGAGTCTGTAAATTGTGGATGCAAGCTTTATAGAGGGGAAAATAATTTTGTTCTCTGGGCATTCTTATAGGTCTTAACTGAATTTCTTTTCCAATAGAAATAACAATAAAATGGTATCTATTTATAATGCAGTACATTTTGTTCTTCATTATCAACTATCTCTTTGTTTCATTCTCTCCTTCCTGAATTAGACTAGTTAGAAAGATTTGAATAGAAACAATGCAGCTTTATCCATAACCAATTCTAACAGTCATCATGATAAAATAATATTACTGGTATTTGGGGGGTTTTTTTGCTTCTTGAGAAAATCCTGACAGTTTACATCATAAAAATAAATGTATTGAAAATGGGCTTTAAAATCACTGTTAAAAGAAAAGGGATGATATAAGATTCTCACTGTTTCAGCACTCTAAGAATAAAATGCAAAAATATGTGAAAAGCCTGAAACTGATTAGCTTGTCCAGAGGAGTCTTTCTTCACTGCAAGGCAGCCTGCATCATCTCCTGTATACGGTCCTGCATATTTTATGATACAGGGATACATGGACAGAAATAACACTCTGTATTTGGTTTACATGGCAAGGTTCTGGTAGCAGGGATGGGGGGCCACAGGGGTGGCTTCTGTGAGAAGACACCAGAAGCTGCCCCTGTGTCTGACAGGGCCAGTTTCAGCTGGCTCCAGGATGGACTCGCTGCTGACCAAAGCTGAGTCTTGTTAGTGACACTGGTGGTGCCTCCGTGATAGCATATTTAAGAAAGACTAAAAACCACTATGCAGCAGTTGTGAGACAGAGAAGTGAGAAAATGTGAGAGAAACAGCCTTGCAGACACTAAGGTCAGTGAGGAAGGAGGGGGAGAAAGTGCTTCCAGGCACCAGAGCACAGATTTCCCTGTGACCCATGGCAAAGACCATGATGATGCAGGTTGTCCCTCTGCATCCCATGGGGGACCATGGTGGAGTAGATATCGATACTGCTGCCCATGGAGAACCCCACACTGAAGCAGGTGGATGTAACCTGAAGGAAGCTGGAGCACCTTTCCTATGAGGACAGGCTGAGAGAGTTGGGCTTGTTCAGCCTGGAGAAGAGAAGGCTGAGGGGAGACCTTATTGCAGCCTTTCAGCACCTAAAGGGGGCCTACAGGAAAGATGGGGAAAATCTTTTTAGTAGGGCCAGCTGTGACAGGACAAGGGGTAATGGTTTTAAACTAAAACAGGGTAGGTTTAGAGTAGATATAAGGAAGGAATTCTTTAAAATGAGGATAGTGAAACACTGTAACGGGTTGCCCAGAGAGGCAGTGGAGGCCGCATCCCTGGAAACATCCAAGGTCAGGTTGGACGAGGCTCTGAGCAACCTGATCTAGTTAGCGGTGTCCCTGCTCACTGCAGGGTGGTTGGACTAGATGACCTCTGAAGGTCCCTTCCAACCCAAAACGTTCTATGATTCTGTGATTCTATGTTTCTAAGCTGCAGCCCCTGGGACCCCACGCTGGAGCAGGGGAAGAGGGTGAGGAGGAAGGAGCAGCAGAGACAATGTGTGATGAACTGACCACAACCCCCATTCCTCATCCCCCTGCACTAATTGGAAGTGGGGGAGGGGAGGAGGTAGAAGAGTCAGGAGTAAAACTGAGCTTGGGAAGAAGGGGGGTCGAGGGAAGATGTTTGTAGTTTTATCTTCATTTCTCACTATCTTACTTTGTTATTAATTGTCCATAAATTAAATTATCTTCTCCAAGTAAAGTCTTTTTTTCCTGTGATGGTAACTCGTGAGTGATCTCCCTGCCCTGGACAGGGCTTGACCCTCATAAAGGTCTAGTGATCTTGACCCACAAGCTTCCTTATTGTATTTTCTCACCCTGTCTGGCTGAGGAGGGGGAGTGAGAGAGTGTCTGGGACGAGGTCTGGTAGCCATCCATCCAAGGTCAACCTACCATGCACTCACAAATATTGAGGACTAGGTTGAACTTGAAAGCAAACAGCCATTAAGAACTCTTTAATTCTAAAAATACTCTAAGTAAGCTTAATACCACAAGAGCTTTTATTTCCCACTAGTCAGAGCTTTGTTCTGTATCTTAAGTAAAGAATGCTGAGCCAAGTGACTGGTTTTGGTAAGGCTGACTCAGAGTTTTGAAGGTTTGGAGTTGCTAATATTGCGTATATCAAATGGATGTGTCACAAATAAAATGGAAGCATGAATAATATTTTTGCATTTTTGTCATCCATTTAAAACAGAATTTCATTGCAAAGCACATGGTCAATCAAATGTTTAATTTCAAGTGTAACTATTCTGATGAATATTATTTTTTCTCTAAGCACTTAATTGAATTCAGCATTGTATTTTTGAAAAATTATATTAAGTATGTCAGAGAACATGTAATTTTTCAGCAGCTACAATATTTATAAGAAAACCTACACCCACTGTTTCTGTCTGTTTGTCATTTGTATACATCTATCCGAAAGGAGTAACAGCCAGTATTTGACTTAGATATTTAGAACTAAAAAAACCCTACCATTTTATATAGAGAAGATTTGCAGATGCAGGGGATGAAGTGGAAGGCCTCAGTTATATTTTTTTCCAATGAAAAACTTAATTTTCTTTATGTAAGCACAGATGTAAGTTCTTAGCTTAAAAAAAGGTTTCACGTTCCTTGACAAAAACTACTCAGAAGATAGGTTTTCAATTCTAAAGTTGTATTTCTACCCACTGACATTTACATTTTAGCTGAGATAAAAATCTTCAGAAAGAAAATGGAGCTAAACAAGAACGAAAGGTTATTATTATCCTAAAGCAATGCTGGATCACATCCACCTAATTCATTTTAATTTTCTTTTATCTCTTCTTTGAAAGTAAAAAAACACCTCTTCCAAACAATCTTTTAAAGCAGACCATTCCAGTGCTTGACTATTATTGCTATTAAAGATAGCTTACTGGCTTACTGCATTTTATCTCATTAATTTCTGTCATATTTGCTAGAGAGAACAAGTTAATTCCTTTTCCTTTGATGCAGCCTCTTACATATTTGAAGACTATTATGTTGTACTCTTCTCTTGTTGTCGTAGTTTAACCCCAGCAAGCAACTAAGCACCACACAGCTGCTTGCTCACTCCCCCATGGTGGGATGGGGGAGAGAATCGGAAGGCTAAAGTAAGAAAATTAGTGGATTGAGATAAAGACAGTTTAACAGGCAAAGCAGAAGCTGCACATGCAAACAAATAAAACCCAGGGATTCATCCACTACTTCCCATCAGCAGGCAGGTTTTTGACCACCTCCAGGAAAGCAGGGTTCCATCATGCCTAACGGTTACTTGGGAAGACAAATGCAATCACTCCGAACATCCCTCCTTCCTCCTTCTTCCCCCGACTTTATATGCTGAGCATGATAGCATATGGTATGGAATATCCCTTTGGTCCTTTGCGGTCAGCTGTCCTGGCTGTGCCCTCTCCAAACTTCTTGTGCACCTTCATCCTACTCTCTGTTTGGGCAGTTTGAGAAGCAGAAAAGTCCTTGACACTGTGTAAGCACTGCTCAGCAATAACTAAAACATGGGTATCTTAACATTGTTTTTCTCAGAAATCCAAAACATAGCAGCATAGAAACTACTATGAAGAAAAGTAACTCTATCCCAGCCAAAACAGTACATATGGCCAGGAAAGCTGGGAACGCAAGAAAGATACAAATTTGAAGAAATATTTTCTAGTCAAGCTCTTTAAAGAACTGTATAAAATACAGCTGGAGTTATATGTTTCTAATGCTTATGTGGAAAAATTGAATTAAAAAAGACTGTTCTGTATATTAAAACACCAAGGGTAAATCAAAACTAGATGGATTTCAAAATTTGAATGGGTGTTGGAGATAAGTATGCCCATCAATTTAGTGGCATTCTCTAGAATATCTTCACAGCACACACTAATCAAAGGTAATCTCAATACATTCAAATAAACAAGGAAATATGAATGTGAATTAATTCCTCCCAAGGAAGAACTGCAAGCAAATCCCAAATACATGGATTCAATTAATTTCTCCTTTAAGGAAGAAGTTCTCCTCTTCTATTTTTTGCTAGTATGCTACACAGTTTTATTATCACTTGTGAACGCCTTAAAGTATGTGTTTCATTTTGCAATAACATTCCATACACATCAAGGCTTTAGATCACTAGCTTTTCCCAGATTTACACTGTTAATGGTAAACTCTTAGTATTGGTGAACATCAACATAACAAGAAGCCAGCCTGGAATGATCAATACTGCCATGAAAGAAGTAATGATCACAGTCTCTGCATCATCCTCCAAGCCCTGTTCTTGGAGCATTAAATGTTGATGAGATCTACATTGTCTTTATTCTCTGGGCATTCGTATACTTTGGGAAATGTTAATGGGGACTAGGGTACACATCATATGTATGATTATGTAAATTATGCTATGATTATATGCTCACCACGGTGGAACAAACTGGCAGATTAATGGACAATAATGGAGGCTTCACAGGAAGGACACTTGAAGGCTAGATTTCTGAAATTCCAGCTTTGGCCTTACAATGCCAGAACCTCACACATACACTTTCAGTGTTGAGGTCCCCGTTTTCATCATTACAGATGTTGCATACAATTTATCCTGTTGAGTTATTAGACCATAACTGGACAACAGTGGAGCTTGTGTTTCATTTAGCTGAACTCTGACCACATATGGACATGGACATTGAATGTGCTTTTGGTTGACTGACCACCAGGTGAAAAATAAGACCAAATGCAAACAAAATCAACAAAGGCCAATAAAAGCAAACACAAAGTCTTGAACTAGGACAGAATAACAAGCTGGCACCAACTGCATAGAAAGCACTTTTTTAGAAAACATCTGGGGTTCTTAGTAGATAACAAGTTCAGCATAAGTCACAACAGAGTCCTCACAGGACTTCCTCACAGGAAGAAGGCCAGCAGATTCCTGGGCTCTACTAGGAAGAGCGTTAATAGTTGAGGGAGGTGATTCTTCCCTTCTGCTCAGCATTGATGAGGCCATATCTGGAGAGCTGGGCCCAGGTGTAGGATTCTCAGTAAAAGAAAAGTTTTGCTGTATTACAGTAAGTCTGGTGAAGAAATTGGTGACTCAGTTTGATGACTGAAGCACTATATGTATCAGGAGAGACTCAGGGATATGGGTTTGTTCAGCCTCATAATGGAAGATGTCTATCTTTTGCATAGAGAAGATTGAGCTAGTGTCTTTTTGGAGGTGCACAGTAAAAGGACAAGTGGCAATTGTAACAATGGAAATTTCAGTTAGATAGCAGGAAAAACATTTTCATTGCAAAAATGGTCAAACACAAGACAGTCTGCCCAGACGGATTGTGGAGTCTTCACCTTTGTTGAGCAGAGTTTGACCAGATGCAAATGATTCTGTGGCATGGCTTGAGTAACATGGTAGAAAAGCATATTCCCAAGAATCTCAATTATGTGTAGTTTCTGTTCTCTGCTTAATTCCTGTGGTGGTAAAAGTGAGACTATTGATCCTGACAGGAAAAAAAAAATAAATAGTTGTACCTGCTACACCTTCTGTATGCTCTTTCAAAGAGGATACACAGATATGCTGGTTATCCAAGACTGGACTAAATGGGACTGGAGAACTGTAATTGTATAGCAGTGGCAAATAAAAGGGAAGAGATTGTCAACACCTGCCTCTCTAATTTGCTCCCCCCTTCCTTTTCCCTCTTCAAAACCCAATTATATCTACCAGTCTTTTTCAAAGACATAGTAACTCTGACTGTGTATTCCCTGGTTCTCTCTGTCTTTTTTTGCCTTTTCTGCATAGTGGCATGTGCCTGAGAATGCTGTCTCAGCAGAAGACAGATTTCTTACAGGACCAAACAGTGAGCTGGGGAAAAGTGTATTAGTAAAATTGTTGCAGTGTGCCAAGCAGGAGAAATCAAGAAGGAGAATGAGGAAAGCTTTGATTGCTCTGCAGTTCTTTTAGGAGATGGTGGTAAAATGCTGAAGTCTGTCTGTCCTCTCTTTGGAGCACTAAAACAACTTCATAAGGGCTAAAGAGGCAGTTCCAGCTAATTAGGCTCTGAAGATCAGAAAGTAAGTTTTTACCAAAAACTTTTTACTTCTTGCCAAAGAAAACCAAACTTCTCCCTTGATGAAACAAAAACTTCTGTCCTCTTTCCATTCCCTTTTGTTTACAGTACCTAGGAGAAATGAATCATTGGTCCTATGACCCAGCTTCTGGCTGAAGTGCCCTATGAAGAGAAGACCACACTTTTCTAGCCTCTAATAGCTCACATATTCTGCCACAAAGTCGGTTAAAAAATTGTTTACTCCCTTCCACCCCAAACAAGAAAATCTGCACTTAATCTTCCCAGCATAGGATAGTCTTTCTGAAGCATGCTGCCAGCTCATGAAGTACAATGAAAGCCTTGCAGTCCATGACCCCTTCTGTGCCACTCCACACAACACATGTACTAGTGTGGTAGGTTGACCCTGGCTGGATGCCAAGTGCCCACCAGAGCTGCTCTATCACTCCCCTCCTCAGTTAGACAGGGGAGAGAAAATAAAACAAAAGGCTCATGGGTCGAGATAAGTACTGGGAGACCACTCACCAATTACCATTACAGGAAAAACAGACTTGACTTGGGGAAATCAGTTTATTACCAATCAAATCAGAGTAGGGTAATGAGAAATAAATATTAAATCTTAAAAACATCTTTCTCCCACCTCTCCCTTCTTCACAGGCTCAACTTTATTCCCCATTTCTCTACCTCCTCTCCCATAGCAGAGCAGGGGGACAAGGAATGGGGGTTGCGGTCAGTTCATCACACTTGTCTGCTGCGGTCAGTTCATCACACTTGACTACTCATACTTTTCCTCTGCTCCAGTGTGGGGTCCCTCCCATGGGAGACAGTCTTCCATGAACTTCTCCAACATCAGTCCTCCCCATGGGCTGCAGTTCTTCACAAACTACTCCAGCATGGGTCCTTTCCATGGGGTGCAGTCCTTCACGAATGGACTAGTCCAGTGTGGGTTCCCCACGGGGTCACAGGTCTTGCCACGAGACCTACTCCAGCATGGGGTTCTCTCTCCACGGATCCACAGATCCTGCCAGGACCTTGATACAGTGTGGGCTTCCCACAGCATCACAACCTCCTTTGGCATCCACCTGGTCCAGCTTCAGGTCCTCCATGAGCTGCAGGTGGATATCTGCTCCACCTTGAACCTCCATGGGCTGCAGGAGGACAGCCTGCCTCACCATGGTCTTCACCACGGGTTGCAGGGAAATCTGTGCTCCAGAGCCTGGAACACCACCTTATCCTCCTTCTTCACTGACCTTGGTATCTGTACAGTTGTTTCACGGATTCTCAATCCTCTCTCTGGCTGCAATTGCTGCTGTGCAGAAACTTTTTCCAATCCTTAATTATGTTGGTTCTTTTCTCTGTTTTTGTAGTCTTTCCTGAGTGGAGAGAAAACCAAGAGTTTTCTACTCTTTCATCAGCCTAAATGTACTGAATAAGACCTTTAAGTGTAGCAGAGGTGTTTTGCCAGTATTTGTCATGATTCTCTTTGATATTACACTACTGATGGTATTCCTTATAGGATCATTGAGTAATTTAGGTTGTAAGGGACATCCAGAGGTCATATAGTCATCATCTTCCTGCAGTCCTGATCCAATACCTTTGTTCAAATTCACTTCAAAAGTATCCAGTAACTTCAGACTAAAACACTAGCACTCAGAGGCTACTGGTATTAATATGTTTATTTGAGGAGATCAGTTTCTCAAAGTGTTGTAGGAAGTTAAAATAATGTTTCAAAGGTGAAGAGCATCTGTTAATTTTACTGCCTCCCCTTGGCATAGATCCTATAGAGCTATTCTCTATAGGAGCTATAGAGAATTCTCAGAGGTTGTCTGTGTATTCTTTCTGATTGATGTTATTAACACCATACTTCAGTCTTATAAAGCAAGATATTAAAAGGAAAGTTTAAGGGTCTTTTTTTGCCTAAGACAAAAAGTATAAACATACAGAGATGTCATTGGTTTCCATTTTTAAGAGTGACATAGAGGAAGATGAACAAAATTCCATGTTAATAAATACACGTATAAAGGAATCTAAGTATGAAAGTTTACACCATTTCAGATCAGTGCATTTGTGTTAGGCAGAAGTTGTAGCTTACACCAACTGCTCTCCTTTTATTCTGCAGATAAACAAACTTGTCACAGAATTTAGTGTACCCACTCTTTAATCATGATTTTCAAGGCAGATGTTCTCTCCTTGTATTTTTAACATCTACATAATATTACTATTCTTTATTAATGATAATGCAGTGGTATTGAACTAAACTGTTGCACACTGATTACAAAACATATTATGTTCATTCGTCATTAACTACTATGAACCACTGAGAAGTATTGACCTGACTTGACAGTATATTCCCATTGACCCCTTTGTGGCTTGTGAGGCACTCAATCACATGGTTCTGTAGAAGTTCCTGTCCTGGTTTCAGCTAGGATAGAGTTAATTTTCTTCATACAAGCTAGCATAGTGATGTGTTTTGGATTTAGTACTACAAGAATACTGATAACACACTGAGGTTTTTAGTTGTTGCCAAGTAGTGCTCAGATTACTCAAGGACTTTCTGAGCTTCTCCTGCTCAGCCAGGTGCATAACAAGCTGGGAGGGAACACAGCTAGGACAGCTAACCCAAACTGACCAAAGAGCTATACCATACCATATAACGTCATGCTCGGGGAGGGGGGGGGCGTTAGTCGGTCGGTTGCAGGCAGAGTGATCGTAGCTTGGGCAGAGTGATCACAGCTCGGGGGGAGTGATCGCTGCTTGGGACAGGCTGGGCATCAGTCAGCGGGTGGTGAGCAATTGCATTGTGCATCACGTGTTTTGTATATTCTGTATATTCTCTTACGATTATTATTATCACTATTGTTATTCTTCTCTCTTATTAAACTGTCTCTATCTCAACCCACGGGTCTTTTTTTTTTCTTTTCTCCAATTCTCTCCCCCATCCCATGAGGGGACAGAAAATGAGGAAAATATTGGGCATGCCAGCATTGACAATATTTCAAGGGTTAAATTTGTTGCTTGGATATAATCAAATAAACCATAGTTAATTAGATCTAACCTGAGAGGAACTGAATCCAAAACACTTGACAAGGCTCAATGCATAAAGTTTGCTTTACTCTCCTGAGTGTGCTCTTGTTTTCATGTCTTTTGGTTAGAGTTCATTTCACCAAGAATTATTGCCCACATCTGAACTGGCTGCTTTGTTCATAGTCAATAAAGGCATCTTTCATCAGAACAGAAGTATGCATCTGTCTTGTATCAGAGACAAGTATCTCCTCCTTTCCATTGTCTGTATGAGAGGCTGGAGTGACTACCTGTTGTGGTGTTACCTCAGTGGGCAGCCAGACCCACACAGCTGCTCGCTCACTCCACAACAGCAGGATGGGGGAGGGAATCAGAGAGTAAAAGTGAGAAAAATTGTGGGTTGAGATAAAAACAGTTTAACAGGTAAAGCAAAAGCTGCAAGGAAGCAAAGCAAAGCAAGGAATTCATTCACTCCTTCCCATCGGCAGGCAGGTGTTCAGCCATCTCCAGGAAAGCAGGGCTCCATCACGTGCAATGGTTACTTGGGAAGACAAACACCCATCACTCCAAACATCCCCTCACTTCTTCCTCCTTCTTCCCCCTTCAGCTTTTATATGCTGAGCATGACATCATATGGTATGGTATATCTCTTTGGTCAGTTTGGGTCAGCTGCCCCAGTTATGTTCCCTCTTAACTTCCTGTGCACTCCCAACCTACTCACTGGTGAGGAAGCAAGATAAGTAGAGAAGGTCTTGACTCTGTGTAAGCACTGCTCACCAATAACTAAAACATGGGTGTGTCATCAACACTGTTTTCATCACAAATTCAAAATGTAGCACCGTGCAAGCAACTGCAAAGAAAATTAACTATATCCCAGCTAAAACCAATACATTACCTCAGATGTAAATGTCTACTATGCATCTGTCTACATTTAATGAAAAATCCTTCTCGTGTCTGAATGCATTTCCAACTTTATTTCTTTGCTGCAAAGTTTCTGGTTTTATAAGTTCTTCCTACTTTTTAATTTTTTAAAAAACTTTTTTTTCCAATCAGTTTGCTATGTCTACATTGCGAAAGGTCACTATACTTCTGCACCACTCTGTGGATATTCCTTAGAACGTAAAGGTTGGTTGTTTGTTTGTTTGTTTTCTCTGACTGTATTTATTCTTGAACAAAATACACACAACTAATGTCATCAGTATGTTTCTCATCTATTGTTCCCTTTTCATATGTTGTCTTAACTTCTTCAAAATAAAATAATCTTCTGGAAACAGTTAAGTGATAACAAAGGACGCTGTTTTCTGCATCAAGATATACCACTATAGTTTTTCATATTGTTTTTATTCAACTATCTTGATTTAGATGAGAGCATGATACAGACATAAATTGAGAAGCAGTGATAAATGATTAAATACAGGAAATATGTAAGCTTTTCTCCTCGCATATCAGCAGCACATGACATTGCTGATCATGAGATATCTTTATCCTGACATGCAAGGGACAGAGATACCAGAAGAGTATGAGTGTCACTTTTTCTGGATTGTTGATGGCTGGAGACATAGGAGACATTTCTACTACAGTACCTGCCTTGTTGGACTTCTTAAAAAATCTTGTCTTTCCTTAAATAAAGTCAAATTTTATGCATCTTTAGGGTGTAAAGTGTCTATGAATTTGCATCATTATGAACTTTGAAAAATAATAAAAAAAAAAGGCAGTGTAGTTTTCCATACTTAATTCACATGAAAATGAATTGTACTAGGGAACAGTGAAAATAACTTACAATTCTGGTACAGTTTCCTTTAGCAAAAAAAGCCTCACACAATAAATTTTATCTGCAATCTGAGTATATTTCTGCATCCCATGCTAGTACATAAAATGAGGTAACGTAGCAATAGCATGATAAATATATTATCTAATCTGACTGGCTAAACAGATTCAGCTGCATCTCAATGGATGCTGACTAGCATTAGTCATAGTTACCTCTTTATGGCCTTAGCCTTCTGGAAAATTTAATTCATTTTTTATGCTACTGTGCATAACCTGACAACTATGAATATAATAGGCACTTGTTCTTTGCCTGGAATAGTCAGGTCATGTTCAAGTGTTCACAATGTACATTCAGCTGTACTGAGCAGAAAGCACTGCGGTCAAGTTGATGTCAGATAGGAGGCTGAGGTCATGCAAGATGGGTAACTGGCGTCAGTGCCTGATGGACATCCATTTCCACAGAAGCTAAGGATCATCACAGACTACAACATTTCTGAACCTGAGAATGTGCATAATTTGATCTTGCTTTCTTTAACAGGGCAAAACACAGCAGGTATGTTACAAACACTAAAACCAAACATATGAATAGATCAAGCCAAGCTTTTGATTACTATACAAAGACACCCATAGAGAAAGAGTATACAAAAAAGAAAAATCCAAAAATTCACTGACTGCGTTTTCAGATCATCAGGGGTTTCAATATTTTATTAATGAGAACATTACAAAGATATTCTTAAATTTTGGCAAGAACAAAAAGCCAACAGTAAGAATAAAACTATTCAGTTAGAAAGGGCAAAAGTTGAAGAGAATGTTTTCTACATAAGAAAAAACAAAAGAAGAGACAGAATGAAGGGAGAACCTATCCTAGGCATACTGAGAGCATTCACCAAGTTCTAGGACTACAGCAAGGTCTTACCTCCTCAAGGAGCTCCTAAAATTGTAAAATCTTATTATGTCCCTTCTCAAAAAAAAAAAAAAAAAAAAATAAAAAAAGACGTCAGGGATACAGCCATGCACATTGTTCTTTCTTTTAAGTACTCAAACACAATTTAGACCAAACTGTGTAAGTATAATCCTATTTTAAGAATGATCCCATTTTTTGTAATCAGAACAAATCCTCAGTGTGGGCAATATTTATTCACAAACACCTCATGACCCTGTCTTAATGTGCATCAATGATCATATAATTTATAAATGTGAATTGTAGCTTTTTCTATACATGTACTTATGTGACTCCAACTGCCATTGCTCCCCTCAGTTGGAATACAAGTGAAGGACACATCTCCTTCTGCTCTGAAAGTGTCAGGATTCTTTCTTTGCAGTTTCTAATCTGAATGTATACTGCCTGCTCCTCTTGTCACAGGGAATTTCTACTTAAGTGTTGTTTAATAGACAGCAGGTTAAAATTCCATTGAGTCCTGGTTTTGGCTGGGACAGAGTTAATTTTCTTCGTAGTAGCTGGTATAGTGCTGTGGTTTGGATTTAGTACTACAAGAATGTTGATAACACACTGATGTTGTAGTTGTTGGTAAGTAGTGCTTACACCAGTCAAGGACTTTTTCAGCTCTCAGATCTGCCAGGTGCACAAGAAGCTGGGAGGGGACACAGCCAGGACAGCTGACCCAAACTGACCAAAGGGGTATTCCATACCATATGACATCATGCTCAGTATATAAGCTGGGGGAAGAAGAAGGAAGGGGGGATGTTCGGAATGATGGCGTTTGTCTTCCCAAGAAACCATTAGGCGTGATGGAGCCCTGCTTTCCTGGAGATGGCTGAACACCTGCCTGCCCCTGGGAAGTGGTGAATGAATTCCTCGCTTTGCTTTGCTTGCATGCACAGCTTTTGCTTTCCCCATTAAGCTGTCTTTATCTCAACCCACGGGTTTTCTCATTTTTACACATTGTGATGCTGTGTTGGGTGCAGGTACAAAGGTTTTAGTACTGGGGGGGATGCAAGGGCAGCCTCTGTGAGAAGAGTTTGGGGATGCCCTATGTTGGACACAGCTGTTCTCAGACATCTCCAGTGGACCCATCACAGGGCACAGCAGAGCCCCTCAGACAAGGTGGTGGTGCCTCTGAGAAAGCGTATTTAAGAAAGGGTAAAAATTCCACAAAAAGGGAGGAGGAGGGTTTCTGTTCTTTTTACATTTCATGAGATAGAGTAATATTTCTAGGCACAGAAACACAGATGCAATACAAATATTAGTTGGATGTAATGATAAAATTACTGCAGTTAGGAGTGTGGATTTATGCTGCTTCTTTGAGAACAAAGAAATAATTACACAAATAGTCACTCAGCTGGAATAAGAAGACTGAACCTTAAATCCCTATTGTGCTTCAACTGATTTACTGACCCCTTATTTCCACTCTATATAGTGGGTGATTGGATACATAACTCACATATAGTTGGCCATATTGCTCACACTTCACTTAAGGTGTCTGAATCTGGAACTGAAGTGTTACTTACCAAACATAGGCTTATTCCAAGGTTTTAAAATAAACTTAATTACAGGACACAAGTGATTTCTATAAAGAAAAAGAAAAATAATAACTACAGAAGCAGATACAGCCTACTGAATTTATGCATGAAAGAGGACAAATAGACATACATAGAACGACAAAAAAAAATCTTTGCAGTCATACATATTTCCAGGCAAAGCCAAAAATACACGTCAGGTGACTTTAAGGGGGAAAAAAAAGAAAAAAAAAAACATAGCTGAGTAATCTTTATCAATTGTTTTCTCTTCCCTTTTAATATTCAGTAAAATCACAAATTTTAACAAAGCTTTTAGAACTTGTGACTTGGTTTTATCCTTTTTTTTTTATTAAGCTGATAACTGAATAGTTTTCAAAATGGGTGAAAACAATAACTCCATCAAGATCAGAAGAATATCTTTCTGTTTACTTTGAATCTAATGTTGAAACTTCAGCACACTAGGTCTCAAGACTGACCCTTTCTAATCATAATAGATTACAGCTTGTAATTAATTCTGAGAGCAAGAGATCAACCAGTTTTATTAACCTTGTATAGTCTAGCTTGACTACAGAAAGAAGAGGGAATTATGGAAGTTTCTACAATATTTTAATGACTCATAAAATTGTGGTTGTAGACTGTCATATCTATAATTAAGAAAACTAATTCTTCTAATTCAAGGCAGGCATTACAGGAAAATGCCATTAGCAGCCTACAAAAGAATGAAATATTTATATGCTCACACATAAAGAAAGACAACAATTTGACAAATTGTATTTGCAGTTTGGCTTGTGTTCTGTTCTCAGAATTAAATACAGGTCATAAAGAATAAATTTGTAAATGAAGTCCTGTCTTGAATCAGTTTCTGGCTTGTCTGTTCCTTACGCCACAAATAATTATTTTGATATTATCACTTTCCTATGCAATATATAGGTCAGAACTGATCACTTTTTCTAATGAATCTTCTTTTAGTCAAGCTGAAAATCTTGCCTTTTTCAAACTATTTGTCTCTGAAGCCCACAGCCTTTTTCTTGCCTGAAAACTGTTCATCTCTTCTGCCCCTTCTCCCTTCCATCAAGGTGAGGGAGTAGGGGTGGGAAAGCTTTAAAGAACCATAATCCCTTTTATCATGCAAGGCTCATCTTACCTAACTCTAGCCATCTCAGACTTAAGTTTGAGCTTGTGATTCTATTTTCCTAACATAATCAATACAGAGAAATAGGCACGTAAAAGGTTGATTGATTTTTCAACTGTTAAAAGCATCTCTTGCAAAGTCATATGAACCAGTTTTGGAGATATCAGTTTTTCTGTATTGACTGAAAGAGGAGTTTAAAATATAGCAGCTTTATATAACCAATTTAATATCTAAGATTTCTGTGAGGTGATTTAGATGTGTTAAGTCATAGTCTTGGCTTCAACTGTTAAAGTCAGTGGAAAGTCAGTAGGATGTTGCTGGGCAAGTAGTGTAAGAAGGAGCCATGGGATTAAAAAAAAAATATTGCTCATTGGCACATTAAGAAAAGCAGTTTAGACCATAGACTAGTTTTATTTTGTATTATATTTGAATTCATGAGATCGTCAAGTTGAAAAGTGATAAAGTCATTAACTCTGGAAAATACCTGAGACCAGTTTGGTTTGGGGTTTTGGTTTGTTTGGGGTTTTTTTCATAAACAAGGATACTCAGATAATATTAAGGAGTGATAAAACAAAAGAAGAAATCATGATGATGTGCATTTACTCCTATAGACAATAAGAAAGGCCATGAGTAAAATCAATGCTTGGTTCATCTAAGAATTGTGTGCAGTACAGACCATACTGGCTTATAGAGGACTCTAGCTTTGGATTATCTCAATTATTTAAAAAAAAAAAACAAACAAAAAAATTTTGCTGAGACTTGTCATGAACAATAAGACAAAGGAATAAAGAAGATTCAGTTCAGGCATATTTTGCCATAGTATAGGTACAAGTCTAGGATTCATCTTACTAAATGTACATGTCTTTACTGCACACGTCTGAACTTGCTACTCTAGGATAGATTTACAATAAATCGAGAAAGTCACTTGTCAAAACGTGATTCACCTCATCCTGATGAAGATGACTGCATCATACATTCCTTTCTACAAGCAAATAAACATCTTCATGAGCTGTCTGATGACTCTATCTTACTTTTAAACTCAATGAAATTGTTGAGTTATTCCATAGGCAGTTGCTGACTTTTGTCAATGCTGTATTAACTGGTGATCAAAATCTCTAATATGCGTCACAGACATGTTTACAGAGAGTGACTGCATATTTATGGAAGAAGAAAATATAGAAAAATGTTATTTTAGAGATGACTTCTTGAATCTAAGAAAATGCAAGTTTATGCTTTTCATGCATCTGTGGGAAGTGCTGTATTGTAAATTGGAACTTCAGAAACCATATCCTTCTGCTTTCCAAAGCTTCTCTCAGCTACACTATGATAATACATTTAGCAAATAAAAGTAACTGCAAATATGTATATAATGTCCTCATTTTGCAGTTCCTATTACAAACCTATAGAAGGTCAAATTCTTGCTGGGCACATCACTGATCTTCATTTGGAGACCTTTTTGGTCTTGGTAACCTAGGCATGAGACTACCTTTCCTCAGTCTTTATAATAATTAATTATCCAATGAATCCATGGTGTTTACCAAGAATAATAAAAATTTTATTTGAAAACAATAAAAGCAATACCAAAATATAACCCTCTCAAATAATAAGCTATCTTACCTTGATATTTAGATGAACCATTCTTCAGAGATCATTTAGATGATCAACAACAGTTCTTTAAAGCAGATTTTTTGTCATAATTTTTGATACCTTGTAGAATTTTAAAGATTTATATATTAAAAAATAAAATCCATGATCATAATTTATTACATTGCTCTTCCATTCAAGCCCTTTCTTATGACTCATACTCACATGCACACACCACTGAAGTAAATTTCAGTGGGTTCCTCCTGTAAGTAATGACTTCAAAAGTTTCCCTTTTAATCCAGTTTAGATATTCACTGATTATTCATTAATTTAGTCCTGTTATCATAGAATCATAGAATCATGAAATCATGGAATCATAGAATCATAGAATGGTTTGGGTTGAAAATGACCTTAAAGATACTGCCATGGGCAGGAACACCTTCCACAAGACAAGGTTGCTCAAAGCCTCATACAACCCGGCCTTCAACGTTTCCAGGCTGGGGCATCCGCAACTTCTCTAGTTACCTGTTCCGGTGTCTCACCACCCTCACAGTAAAGAATTTTTTCTTAATATCTAATCTAAATCTACAGTCTTTTAGTTTAAAACCATTACCCCTTGTCCTATCACTACACTCCTTGAAAAAGAGTCCTTCCCCATGTTTCCTGCAGGCCCCCTTTAAGTACTGGTAGGCCTCTATAAGGTCTCCCAGGAGCCTTCTCTTTTCTAAGCTGAACAACCCCAACTCTTTTGACCTTTCTTCATAGGAGAGGTGTTCCAGCCCTCTGATCATTTTTGTGAAACTCCTCTGGAGCCATTCTGACAGGTACAGACATGGACCTGTGCTGAGGACTCCAGAGCTGGACACAGTACTCCAGGTGAGGTCTCGTCAAAGCAGAGTGGAGGGGCAGAATCACCTCCCTAAACCTTCTTCTGATGCAGCCCAGGATGCAATTGGGCTGCTAGCACACATTGCTGGCTCATATTCAGTTTTTCATCCATCAATACCTGCAAGTCTTTCTCTGCAGGGCTGCTGTCAATCCACTCATTGCCCAGCCTGTATCCATGTTTGGGATTGCCCTGAACCAGGTGCAGGACCTTACACTTTGTCTTGTTGAACTTTGTGAGTTTTGCACGGGCCCACCTCTCTACTCTGTCAAGGTCCCTCTGGATGGCATCCCTTCCCTCTAGAGTATCAACCACACCACTCAGCTTGGTATCACCTGCAAACTTGGTGTCTAAAAATTCTTTAGTAGAGAAAAAGGCCTATGAAATCCCCATAGAAGCACAAAGATCCTATTATTTTCTTTCATGTGGAGGAAGGAAGAAAATTCAGAAGCTAGTTTGTCTCTTGGATCCATCAAAAAATCCCTTCAGAGTGTAGTTCTTTCGATTACAAACACTTACATGGTTTATAATATTAGCAGAGATTACCTAAACATTGCAGAGTTGCATCTTCACTGCTATTGTGCTAATAGTAGGTACGTCAACATACATGTATGAGTCAGAGCTTTGCTCCCCTAAAACATGTTTAATGAAAAAAAAGATTTTATTTTTTCATAAAAGCTGAAATCTAGGTAGAAATTATTTTTGTGCGTGTGAAATAGTGTTCAAAGTAAGCTGTTAACTTCTGTAGATATTACTCAGTAGTTAATTTTTTATATTTTATGAAAACTTAAAGTTGAAACATTATTATAACTGAGGTTAAAATGCTCTTCTTCATGGCTATAATTTACTACCCAAACAGCATCTAATTATAAATTGAACCATGTAGAATTAAGCAAATTTGTAACCTCTATTATCCAGTGATTTGTAAAACTACTTGGAGACTGAGGATTAAACGTTTGTTTGGGCTCCACGTGACACCTACATTCCAGTGAACAGATGGATTTTATTACACGTGGGTTTTTATTTCTGTGCTTCAAATATAAGGAATGTTGTTTTTTCACACTTTAATGGTTTTCAGGATGTAGGTCTGAAACGTAAAATAATGCCAATAATGCCTTTATTTTCAAATACTTTCTTTATCGTTTAAAAATTTTTATTTAAAGAGGGAAAAAAGTGTTCAAGCAGTTTTAACATACAAGATTTTAAAGAAAATTAAATCAAATCAATGTAGATTAAATGTCTCTGTTAACTGGCTATAATTCAACTTTTTTTTTTTTTTGCAGAAGAGCTTCACAGAAGCTGTAAAGTGTGTATGTCATTTTATTCACAGGTTGAATTTATTTCCCTGTTTATTTTCTTGTTTTGTCTGAAATAAATTTCCATTATAGCTTTTTGCAATAAGTTGTGATCATGGCTACTTGTATATGATTTCTATATACAAAGGAAGGAAGAAACAAAAGTAAAAACTGTTTTGGATTTAAATGCTATAATCAAAGGGAAGTACGCATTGGTCCATTCCATTTTCACGTCAAATTAAACAACTTTTCAACTACATCTTACAGAAAATAAATGATATTCAATTTTCAATTTTTCAAACTTTTTTCTCAAAATATTGAATTTTATATTAATTAGTAATTTTCTTAAGAATACTGCAATAAGAATCATGCACTATCATGCTGAGAAGAATATAAATAACTCAAGAACTGGCACTACCTACCCTCATTAAAAAAAAAAAAATATATGTATGTGCACCCCTGCAGGTCATCAGGCAAACCTCTGTGAGTTAAGCGAAAGGGTTTCAAGTGTGTTTCAAAACTAGCTTCTGATCCATCAGCTGATTAGGATTCAGACTCTTCCATTTGCGATTTAAAGACTACAGAGGAAATTTTGTGTTAATTCTGATATTGCTGTACCGAGTAATAGAGGCAACTGATTTTGGCAAAAGAAGTGTTGCTACAAGTCATTGGAATTCATGTTCCTCTCTTTCAACATTCACTCCTTTATATATTATTCAGCAACAGTCATGTAAAAAACCCCCACAAACCCAAACCAAAAAAAACCCCAAACAAATGAACACAAAAAGCCCTAACAACAACAAAAAAACCCCAACAAAACCTGATAAATACGAAAACAAGACTTGGTTCGGGAGGCCACAGTTCATGACAAAATTTGACAGCGTGGAGACTACATGGACCTAGTTATCAAAACACTTTAATTAGATAGCTTTTTAATAGTTTTTTTTAATAGTTGTTGTTTTGATTTGATTTTATTTCTTGTTTTTTTTTAATATAGTTAGCTTTAGCTCCCCAATAGCTGTAGCTCCAAAACCCCAGTGACTGAGCTCGTATTTGTTCAAGCTACTCCTCTACATTTATAAATAAGTTACTCCTTTATTTTATAGCGTTAACTGAAGTTTGCTAACACTATTGTCAGTTAGGCCCAACCCAACTCAACTGTCACACAGGAAGCTCCTAAATCAGAGATTTCTGAAAACAGGAAATATTTTCAGGGAAAGTAAGCTTACATTTATGTTTTGTTCTCATAATTTTCCTTAAGCATTCACTTTCATCCTCTAATGAGAAAAAAAAAAAACAAGACTTTGTGGATCTTTGGATTGATCTGCTACAACTGTTCCTGTGCTCTGAAGTCAGGAACATTTTCTTTCTTTGTTTTTTAAAGTATATCTTCTTTGGCTAATGCAAGTCAGATAATTTTAATACAAATAACTCATGACTGCATTCTTCATTGCCTTACAATTTGTAATTAGCTGATTCTTAGAAAAAGTGTACTAAGGGAGTAGAAATAATATGATGAATATTAGGTACATACACACTTCTCACAAATTTAAAAAGCCAGAAGAAAAATTTTTAACAGGTCATGATAAAATGGGTTGACCTCTAATATTGAATAAACTAGAGCATTTGTAGTAGAGCTGCTCAGAGAATGGGGTCTTTCTCTATGGGATATTAAACTACTAAATCTCATTTTTCTATAACCAAAATGAAAAAAAAAACCACAGAATTTTCTTACAGAATATTTTTAAACAATTTTCAGTGATAATATCTCTTTAACACTGAATCCTATTTCAATATTTAAACCAGCATAGATGCAAAGACAAAAAGAGCATGAGCATCGGTTTTCAATATTTTACAAACTTTATTAAATGTTAACGTACTTTGTCCTGAAGATTTTTAAAGAAAGCCAAGTACAAGAGTGAAATGATGTTGTAGATTTGTGGACAGCACACCTCCATGCATAGGGCAGGAATTGCCCTGGGCTGTGATATGAGGAACTGGAAAGATAAAAGGTTTCAGACTTCGTTTTCTGACAGAAAAAAACAAGTGGCATTTTTCATATTTAGCATGTATAATGCAAATATTTATGCCTGAAGTCACCATTCCAGACTCGGTTTATGATCAATGGGGAAAAAAAAATCTCAGCTCTGGGGCACGATTCATGCAACACTAGATAGCTTTAAGATAGGCTGAAAGGCAGTCCCAGGACTTCCTCATCTTTTTAAGATGAATCCATTCTCCAACACTAGGTTCTGCAGGAAGGAATCCTGAATTTCAAAAATACAGGGAAATTTCATTTTCTATAGAGACTTACAGAAGGAATGGGAAATGTATGTTTGATAGAATCTCATTTTTTGGGAACTATTTATCTTTTTACAAAGTTAATCTTAATTTACTTTGGAGAACCTGATTCACTTCATCCTGCTTTTCAGAGAGACCTGAAATTCAGCTTTCTCAGATGCCAAGCCCATTAGGCCTGCAAAGAAATATAAGTACCAGCTATACAAATATATATTTTGGGGAAAGGAGTAGCACTATTATAATCAAAGCCTAGTAAGGCATGGTTTTACTTCAAAGATGTTCCCAACTGAAATATCTATGGTTATTCCACATCTGTTGTGACATATAAATGTATTTTATTTGTAATTGTTCTATAGTGAACTCAGGCTCTAAAACAATGATTGTGATTTCTATTTGAGAAGACAAGAAAGTCATCACTGTGCTGAATTTTTCCATTAGGATAATGCTACAAAAGGTTATTTGTTTTGACATTAAGCATTTTTTAATTTGGAAATTTTCAACTGTATGTTATTTGAAGTTTCCTTCTAATTGTAATTTTTGTTGTAGAATAAAAGTTTATCAATGTCCAGTGTGACTAAAATTTATTATGCATTTCACAGATTTTGGCAGTGTAAAATCTAGGTTGTCATGTCTTACTTATTGCAATGATTATATTTTAAATTTAAAAAAATATGCTGTGATACGGGCAGAATTTAGTTTTCTTATTAAAAACACTGGGAATAATCCAATCAAACCTTGCAATATTTCTGTCTTTTATTATATTGATTTAAACATTGTCTCAGAGGCATAAGAAGATTGACGTAAGAAGGAATGTTAGCTGAGTACATTTAATTATATTTTCATTTACAACTTAGTCTTGTCTGATGCGTACAGGCATAGATGCCCCCAAATTAAAGTTATTATTATATTATGTGGTGACATTTGTCAGTTTGCTTTTGAAATGGTAATATGACTTAAAACCAGATAAACTCTGGATTGCAGCCAAAGTGAATAAGAAATTATTCAAGACAAAGGAGCAACAACATTTGCAATTTTTTGTGTTTCTTAGAATTTCAAACATTCATGACTTTTTTTTTTCCCCTCAAATTTTTATGGGTGACACTACATGGAAGTTCTGAAAAGGTGTAAATTATCTCCCTCTCACAGTGCTACTGTCCACACTGGTCCCTCCTTGGTCCTGTAACCCTCCATATATTTCATTTCCCAACCCTTTTCTACCTCTGTTGTAATCTGCTTCTTAATGCTTCACAGGACCCACCCACCCTACATTGCTACCTTAAAACTTCTCTTTATCTCCCCTTTTTAAGTGATACTATTTCTTTTTCTGTTCTGCAGCCAAAGAGATTTAGTGACAAAATAATTGATAATAAAGTTTATGAAGATGGTGTCTGCACCTGAAGAAACACCACAGAAAGACCCTGGCCATTAAATAAGCTCTGAAAAGAGTAAGAGCTTCTAGTAGAGAAAGACAAACGGAAAACTATTATGCAGCACAAATAAAGTAGCTGAGGGAAGCTTGTATAGCAAAGGATCTAAAAAAGAGGTATAAAGTCAAGAACCTCAGTGCCAGCTCCTCAACAGCAAGGACAGATAGAGTTTTCCTTGGAAAGATGGTATTCATAGGGAATTATGTACCTCACCTGCCTGCCTGCAGATGTAATCTTAGAATCCTTTTCAAAACTGCATTTTAAAAACTTACTACCCATGCACTTGTAAGAGAAAGATGGTTTTCTCCATAGCCCACTGTTTGTTTGGCTGTTTGTTTTTAAAGTGTCTTGATGGAAGAAAGCTACCATTAATTACTTTTGCCTGCACCAACTGGCAAGGTGCTTCTCCTTTCTCCACACTATAAAGGACTTTCTTTTCACCATCTAAAAATATGTGATTTACAGGCCTGGTGAGACATTCAGGATGCATAGACTTTCTGGGTCACCTGATAAATGTACAGCAGAGCAAATTCCAAAGAGTCTTACATGTCACATAACTTTTGAAAAGTCTCTCTCTTCTGAAGCTTGGAGGGTGCTATATTGCTTTGCAGAGGAAATCTTTTAGTGAAATGTTATTTGGATAGGGTGGTATGGAGAGTTTTCTTCCCAATTTTATTTTCTGTGTATAAGGACTATCTTCCATGTTTCCCAGTAAGTTTGCTTACCCCAGGATATTGATGCTAATGGGTCAGATCTTCTTCCTTAAAACGAAAGTATGAATGACTGTGCCTGTAATGTTAAATAAAAAAAGGCAGACATCTGATCCAAGGCCACGTGGCACTGATTAGCTTATGTCTATGCTAGTCCTAACTATCACAGACACTTTTTGGAGAAATGTAGCTGCAATAGTTCAGAACAAAGCTAGTGAGTGAACTCACATCGAAGCAGCATGATCTCTCAGGGATCCTCTGTTTGAGTGACCTCCTAGGTCTTTTTTCTTTGTTCAGGCTGAAAAATATGAGGAGAGCAAGATATAATGTATTGAGTAATTTTATAGTTATGTTTGTTTGCTTTTTTTTTTATTTTTCAGAGAAAAAAATAGCAACCTTCCTTGATAAAAATTTGAGTGCTAAAACACCCACCAAGAAGAACATGGAATCAGACATCACTATGTTTAATAAATGGAAAAATTATATTTGTAATAACAGGTCACCCTCAACCCCTTCCCCCCAACCCAACAACAACAAAAAAACCCAAGCCAGTGCGTGTTGTATCTCTGAAATTGCAGTATTAGTATAAATGAATGAACACCGCAAATGCTGAGTGGAAGACTATGGTTATTTTCCCCTGGTATTACACGTACGTACCTGCTCTGTTGGCATTGCATAGTTTCATCATATGTTGTTTTCTGAAGTATTCCAGCAAAACTTTAGAACTCTGTTAGCCAAGGACAATTTATTCATTGACACGCATATTGTATTTCTGCCACTTTTGTGTTAGCCTTGCAGTACAGACAGAGGTATTTATACCATAGTTTTTAAGGTCTTCTGGCAACTTCTGCAAGCTGCTTTATTGTTAGTGAATACTGTGAAGCTCTTCTGCATTGTGTTCTTGTGTTCTAGCTTTCTGTTTCGCTGAGGTTTTATTTGCTGATATGCTTCTACAGTCAAGCTACACTCTTGCTACACATTCAGCTCTGGTACTTTTGAATAATGGTATATATAGTACTAGGAGATCAAAGAATTAATATGAGGAAAATGGAAGAAACATGTCCTTCACAGTCCTCAGTTTATTAATTTAATCATTGCCCAAATAATGCCATCTCACATTACTAGAAGAGAAAAAGCACAAAGTTTTATTGTAATTCCAGAAATTATTAAGAAATATTCAAATTTCTACTTGTAACAAGTCTTTTTATTCAAATATCAGAAATTTCATTGTTTTATAAGATAAAAATCTCATGATAGACAACCAAAGTTTAAGGCCATAGAATTCACATCAATAAAATGGCACAATAAAAAAGAACTAATTTGCATTGAAACATTGTGAAGTCCTACTGGTGTTTCATAATTGTATTCAGTTTTTCCTGATCTTGTACACCATTTGTTGCTAACTTTTGGACCTTCAAGTTAGTTTTCCAATTGTGGTGAAGAAGGAGAGTGAGGAATCAGTTTATTGGAAAGTAGCAACTAGAAGATTCCCTCTGGGCTCTAAGAGTTTGTAAAGTGTAAATTCCTCAGAAATTCCTCCTCTAGATATTGGTTTAGCCTAATTAACAGCAGTTATTACTTCAATCTGAGATTCCTGCATGTCCATAGGGAAATGTAACAACAAGGATGTCTTAATGAGATGACTCGTGTAGTGGAAGAGATGGTCATTAAAAGGTTAGGAGATGGTTATTGGCTGTGAAACAGTAGATAAATGATATATACAAACATGTAAAATGAATACTCATTCTCAGGGCAGAAAAGGAAAGGAAGGAGTGAGGTAATTGCAGAGTACCAACACTTTCCTGTTTCCATTGCTGGTCCAGGTAAGGAACAGCTACAGTAAAGATGTGAGTCTTGCCATCTTGTGTGGCAGCAGCCTATCGATTCCAATAATTTCAGTTTATTTCTTTCTTGCAATAACCCCATATCAAGCCAAAATACTTGAGTCGTTATAGTATTTCATTGACTATTCCACCTGAAATATACCAACATCAGCATGGTAATTTCCATCCTCTACTCTACCTGTCACACAGAACAAACTTATTTATGATTTGTTTTCAGAACTTTTGTCTCCCTAGGACTGAGTCTGTGTTTTACACTACAGCAAAGTTTTAAAACATCTTCCCCACATTTTTTTTTTTTTTTAAGCACCAGAGCTTAAATGTGTAATGGGGTGAAAAAAAAGAATTAAAAATAAGAATTAGATCTCTATCTGTTTAGGCAATAAAATGAAGACAAGCAGGAATGTAATTTTAAATATTTTAAGCAGTAAAAGCATTTTTATCTCTCTTTATGAATTTAAAAACTTGTCACAGTTTTCTTCCCTCTCTGACAGTCAAAACCATTTGATATTATTTCACAATGGTGGAGGATTAGAGTTCTGAATTTGAAAGTTTATTTTCAAACCTTTCTGAAATGGAACATTACTTTTTAAACAAGCTTTAAAAATCTTTATGTAAAAATATTCACCATGTCTTTCTACAACTCCAGAAATTTAGTACAAATAAAAAAATGGCCAGTGTTTTCAGAGACTTTTGTTAGTCTTCAGTAACCACAAGCACAGTAAAGTATTCAATCTTATACTGATGCCTAGGAAAGTGCTGAGTAATCTGCACGTTATTGAAAATGCTGTGCCCAGAATTTTAACTCACTCCAAGCAATTCAGCACGTCATTCCAGTCTTGAGGGAGAGCCACAGTGCAGCTACTTGTCAAACATCAGATTTACTTTAAAATTGCTTTAATGACTTCTAAGACAACATGCAGTTTTGGACTTACTGCTGGGGCACAGGAGTGGTAGTGGGGATGGGAGGGGAGTAAAACAGATGCTTTAACAGAAATAGACCAGTCTAATAAAGAAGCTTGAGTCCTGTAGCATCTGTATGACAAAATTAAATACAAGCAGAAAACATTTAATTGTTTTAAACTATATTCATTGCTTTAATTTCCTTTTTACATAGCTGAACTCTGAAAAAAGTAATTTTGGAGGAATCCTTGCTAGGGTTTCTGAGTATAGACCCAAAAATTAACAGGCGCCTTTGGTCCTATATCCCAGAATACATAATTTCTTTTCTACTTTAGGGAATATCTATGTTTCCTGAAGAAAAAGACAAGCATGAAATATATGAATATAGACAAATGGATTGAGCTATCTTCTTAACAGCATATATATAACATGTATATATACGTATATGTACATATATGTGAACAAGTATACATACATATATATATAACAGCATGTATATTAAGCACACTCTACAGATCTTGCTGTTTCTTCTATATTTTCATGTTTTTATAGTGTCAGTTCTTATAGCTTCTACTTTCCAGATGTCTGCTGGAAGTACAATAAAGAAGAAAGGAAACAGTCTAGGAGGTTTCTGGATTATGTGGAAGACAACTTCCTGACACAAATGGTGAGTGAACCTCTCAGAGAAGGTGCCCCACTGGACCTGTTGTTTCTGAACAGAGAAGGTCTTGTGGGTGATGTGATCATTGGAGGACCCCTCAGGCACAACAATCATGAAATTATAGAATTCTCAATTCTTGGAGCAGTAAGAAGGTGTGTCAGCAGAATTCCACCTTGGATTTCCAGAGGGCAAGGTTTGGACTGTTTGGAAGGATGGTTGACAAAGTACCTTGGGAGGCAGTCCTGAAGGGCAAAGGAGCCCAAGAAGCCCGGACGCTCTTCAGGAAGGAAATCCTCGAAGTGCAAGAGCAGGCCATCTGCTGAAAGATGAGCCAGTGGGGAAGAAAACCAGCCTGGCTGAACAGAGAGCTTTGGCGGGATCTCAGAAAAAAAAAAAGAGGAAAGATTTTGAGCTTTGGAAGATGGGGCAGGCATCTCAGGAGGACTACAAGGATATTGTGAGGTCATGCAGAGAGAAAATTAGAAGGGCTAAAGCCCAACTAGAACTTAAATTGGTCAGTTTTGTGAAAGATAATAAAAAATGTTTCTATAAGTATATTAACAACAAAAGGAGAGTCAAAGAGAATCTCCATCTTTTTCTGGATGCAGGTGGAACCATAGTGACAAAGGATGAGGATAAGGCTGAGGTACTTGATGCCTTATTTGCCTCAGTATTTAATAGTAAGACAAGTTGTTCTCTGGGTACCCAGCCCCCTGACCTAGAAGACAGGGATGGGGAGCAGAATGAAGGTCCTGTAGTCCAAGGGGAAATGGTTAGCAACCTACTACAGCACTTAAACACACACAAGTCTACAGGTGCTGGATGCGATCCACCCAAGTGTACTGAGGGAGCTGGCAGAGGTGTTCACCAAGCCACCTTCCATCATCTTTCAGCAGTCCTGGATGATTGGTGAAGTCCCAGTTGATTGGAGTTTGGCAAATGTGACACCCATTTACAAGAAGGGCCGGAAGAGGGATCCAGGGAACTACAGGTTTGTCAGTCTGACCTCACACTGGGGAAGGTCATGGAGCAGCATTCCCCTAGAGAAACTGGCTGCTCATGGTTTGTTTTAGCATACTCTTTGCTGGGTAAAAAACTGGCTGGATGGCCAGGCCCAAAGAGTTGTGGTGAATAAAATTAAATCCAGTTTGCAGCGAGTCACAAGTGGTGTTCCCCAGGGCTCAGTACTGGGGCCAGTTCTGTTTACTATCTTTATCAATGATCTGGATGAGGGGATCGAGTTCACCCTCAGTAAGATTGCAGATGACACCAAGTTGGGCAGGAGTGCTGATCTGCTTGAGGGGAGGAAGGCTATACAGAGGGATCTGGACAGCCTGCATCAATGGGCCAAGGTGAATTGTATGAGGTTCAACAAGGCTAAGTGCTGGGTCCTGCACTTGGGTCACAACAACCCCATGCAACGTTACAGGCTTGGGGAAGAGTGGCTATAAAGCTGCATGGCAGAAAAAGACCTGGGGGTACTGGTTGACAGCCAGCTGAATATGAGACAGTGGTGTGCCCAAGTGGCCAAGAAGGCCAATAGTATCCTGGCTTGTATCAGGAATAGTGTGGCCAGCAGGAGTACGGAAATTATTGTCCTGCTGTACTCAGCACTGGTGAGGCCATAACTCAAATACTGTGTTCAGTTTTGGGCCTCTCACTTACAAGAAAGACATGGAGGTGCTGGAGCCTGTCCAAAGAAGAGCACCAAAGCTGGTGAGGGGTCTGGAGCACGTGTCTTATGAGGAGAGGCTGAGGGAATTGGGGTTGGTTAACCTGGAGAAGAGGAGGCTGAGGGGAGACCTTACTGCCCTCTACAACTACCTGACAGGAGGTTGTAGTGAGGTGGATGCTGGTCTCTTCTCCCAAGTAAAAAGCAATAGGATGAGGGGAAATCACAGAATCACAGAATAGCAAGGGTTGGAAGGGACCTCGGGAGATCATCTAGACCAACCCTCCTGTTAAAACAGCTTCACCTAGAGCATGTTACACAGGACATCGTCCAGGTGGGCTTTGAATATCTCCAGAGAAGGAGACTCCACAACCCCTGGGCAGCCTGTTCCAGTGCTCTGTCACCCTCAAAGTAAAGAAGTTTTTCCTCATATTCAACTGAAACCTCTTATGTTTCAGTTTGTGCCCTTTGCCCCATGTCCTGTTGCTGGGCACCACTGAGAAGAATCTGGTTCCATCCTCGTGTCTTCTGCCCTTAAGATATTTGTATGTATTGATGAGGTCCCCTCTCAGTCTTCTCTTCTTCAGGCTGAACAAGCCCAACTCTCTCAGCCTTTCCTCATAGGGGACATGCTCCAGTCCCTTTATTGTTGCTTAAATGTTGCATAGGGGAGCCCAGAATACAGACACAGTCTCCATAGGAGTATGGTGAATGCTTCTTTCCTTTATTCAGAGTTACAGACATATTTATACTGAAGGATGGGGTCCACGCGACATAAACAATGCTTTCATTGGTTCAACAACATTGTCCACACGCCTCTAGATACATGCTGATTGGCCTAACACACAAACACACGTGCTATCATATGCAAGCCTTGCAGTTAGAGTACAACCTGGTTAGTCTACAAGCTTTGCGATTAAAGTACATCTTGGTTAGTCTTATCAACTTCCTTTGCTCTAGTTTACAATACGTGTGAATTCCTCCTTTCAGGGCCCCAAGGACACATTGTCCTTATCAAAGCCGGGATTGTCCGTGAGATTCCATAGTATTTTATGGCCTTGTTGTTCAAGAAACTCCTCTACACTTTATCATCCTAGTTGCTCTCCTCTAGATTCTTTCTAGGAGTTCCTCATCTTTCTTGAACTGGGGAGCCCAGAACTGGACACAGTACTCCAGGTGGGGTCTCACCAGGGCAGAGTAGAGGGGCAGGAGAACCTCCCTCGACCTGCTGGCCACACTCCTCATAATGCACCCCAGGATACCATTGGCCTTCTTGGCAACAAGGGCACACTGCTGGCTCATGGTCAGCTTGTCATCCACCAGGACTCCCAGTTCCCTCTTGGCAGAGCTGCTTTCCAGCAGGTCAGCCCCCAGCCTGTACTGGTGCATGGGGTTCGACCTCCCCGGGTGCAGCACTCGGCACTTGCCCTTGTTGAACTTCATCATGTTCCTCTCCGCCCAACTCTCCAGCCTGTCCAGGTCCCGCTAAATGGTAGCGCAGCCTTCCGGTGTATCAGCCACTCCTCCCAGTTTTGTGTCATCAGTGAACTTGCTGATGGTACACTCTGTCCCCTCGTCCAGGTCATTGATGAATAAGTTGAACAAGACTGGGCCTAACACTGAGCCCTGGGGAACTCCACTAACTACCGGCCTCCAGCTGGACTCTGCCTCGCCAATCAGAACCCTCTGAGCCCTGTCATTCAGCCAGTTCCCAATCCACCTCACTGTCCACAAGTTGCAGCAGTGGAGGTTTAGATTAGATATTAGGAAAAATTTCTTCACTGAAATAGTTATCAGACAATGAAATGGGTTATCCAGGGAAGTGGTCAAGTCACCATCCCCAGAGGTATTTATAACACGGGTAGACGAGGTGATTAGGGACATGGTTTAGTGGTGGACAGATATGTTTGGATTTGATGATATTAAAGATCCTTTCCATCAAAATGATTCTGTGATTCTATGATTCTATACTTGTTTGTCCTTTTTCACTGCTCCTTTTTCCGATGGCTACAGTATTACCATACACCTTTTTTACATGTTTTTTCTTGAAGTGCAGACATCAGTGCTCTTTCAAATGAAGGTAATATTATCCTACTTTCTCAAATAGCTTGTATTTAAACTTATTAATTCCTGAGACTGATGCCACTATTTCAGACTATTTCATTTTATTCATAGCATTGAAATACATGCACTGACACTAACTTGACATTTGTGCCATATAGACACCACGAAAATACGTTTGTTTTTTTTTTTCCCAGTCCTGACATGTAAGGACCTGAAATAATTTCCTTCAAATATACTTTAAAATTTCAAGATTAAAAAGTTTTCTTTTTATTATACAATTCATTGAATATCTGTACTGCACTTTCTTAAGGTAATAAAGATTAAATTATACTTTGAAAGCCAGTAGGTTCTCTGACAGCTGTAGCACTTCCTTCCATCTGGGACTCATTAATCCTTTGGTTTCTTTACTTTGTGAGAAAAAGAACACTATTTTTTTAGACTCTGCAACACAGAAAACCTGCCTTTATCATTATGTCTTACTTTTCTTTCTTAGATATGTTTCTCTACATTTAGCTGGTTTCCACAACTTCACTTAAGCTTGTTCATGAATAAGTTATGGGCCCATTTTGTCTTAATTTCCATATTTTTGTTTTTAATCAGCTGCTTTATCACAGTTGAGGGATGTATTTAGACCATCCACATTCCCAACTGTTCCAGTGTGAAGTGTATATATTTCATCATTATCTCAATTCAAACTGAATTTAAAAATTAACACAATTTCTATCAGATATAGTGAGATTATACAACCATTTAAATGTGTTCTACTAGCTGAAACCTAAGTATTCATTCTAACACTGTCTTCAGTGATGTATAGGTTGTCTCTGTGAAGAACAGGAAAACCTAGATAAGCAAAATTACTTCCTTAAAATCAGGGTCTGAGTCAAGGTTAGAATGAGCATTACAGTTACCATGCATTTTTTATGTTGTGTTAATCGTAAGGACTTATGCTTAGGCTGCTTTTGTATGGCACTGTCCTAAACTGTGGTATTTTATTCTGAATTTACATTAGTAAACATCTTCAAGTGAGTTCATATTAATCAATAATTTGCATGGCAAAAACCTAAACTATTTTCTTGAAAGTACTGATCATCATTTCTGAGAAGTAAACTTTTTGTGCTATTAGTGAGGAAATAACTTAGTGACATGGCAGGTAATGTGGTTTTAAGTCTTACCTATTAATGATTTGGTACAGATTTTTTATTTGTGATGTCTCTTCTAACTGGCATTTGGTGAAAATTGCTGAGGAATTGTACACAAATATTGTACTAGCTATTCCTTTTTTTATAGTTTTATTTTAGCTGATACAGTCTTCCTTTTTCATTATTCAATAAATATTTAGAGTTCTTTAATGCTTAGAAGTAGCTGAAAATAGTATTTTGATGATTAAGATCTGTAACACTGGTCTTGTATTTCAATAGCAAGTACATGTTATGTTTTGATCAGATTTCCCTAGGCTATGCTTTTCATTCTCAAGTATATAAAAATCTAAGCATGTTTCTCAGTCTCAACACCAAATTCAGTCTCCAAGCTCAAAAGTCAAACCAAGTTAACCATGAGAAGTAAATGAAACAGGTTAGCTATAGCTTATCCTGCCTTAGGGATACAGGAACCTTTCAGTGTCCCATCTAGCCCCATATTATTTATTCTCTGAAAATTAATTTTATTGCATTTCCTTTATTGTGCCACTTTCTAAATAAATAATTATACATAGGAATTTGACATATTATCAACATTGAATGTTTCAAGCATTTCTATTTTCTGTATTTCAGAATGCAAGTGCAGTCATGTGATAAAAGGTAATTCACGGTTTCTGTGTTGTTGGGTTTTTTCCCCTCTATCAGTGCTACCAAGAGATTATAAAAGCAATAAGATAATGAAACTGTTCAACTGATGTAACTGCTCTGATCCTAAAATATACAAAGTAGTCCAGCTTATTGTACAGCCTTCACTGAGTGTCTCAACACCCCTGATCTTAAATTGACACTGTTTCTATATGATTTCTTCTGGTGCTCTATTCTTCACCTCTGTAAGATTTATGTAAATGACATTTTCTGCATCCAAAGTAGTCTTGATTCTAGAAAATTCACTACAACTGTAAATAATCTGTACAGGATGCTTTGATGCTTATTAAGGGTGTGTTCACTGTCAAAACAGAAGCACATCAACAACTACTACCACTCTTAGTTACTATATAAAATCATAAACAGACACATATATTGCAGAAGGTTTGTGTGATGTGTAAATTCATTTGAATAGTGCTAACAAAGAAAGATACTGTTTTAAGAAAAGCTTACTTAAAAATACTTCAAGAACATACATGATGTTAAGAATGTACGTGATGTTAAGAACATTATTCGGTATCTAAAATACTTTTTGATTTGCATGAAATTGGATATAAAATAGTGATATTGAACTATGTTTTGTATAAACTTTCAATGCAGTTGTGTAAAACAGAAAGACATGAATAATGTTGCTGGAGAACTATTGGCATTTGAACTAATATTACCTTAAATCTTTTGCAATTCAAAAGGGGAAAGGTTTGGGAAGGTTTAGGACAATAGAAAAAAATATATATAAACAGACAAAAATATCTCTAATATGTTCTAAAATTCCATTAAAAATTACTACATCTGAACAAAATTAGTCTTCTGATTTGAAGCCCATTCTAATCTAATCCTTTTACCCAACAAAAAATGGCAGTTTCTAACTGTTACCTTAATACTCTAAAGCCTATTAACCTCTGATGCCGATAATGATTGTGGGTTTAATTTTACATCTAAGTGTTAGACTTTGGAATTCTACCAGAATTTGGAACATCAAAACCAAGCTTAACCTCTCTTAGCTTTAAGATTACCGCACAAACTTCCAAAGGAGTATCTTGTATGAAAAATATGGCTCTAGGCAATACAAATCTATTACACACTGTTCATTGCTATTCCTTTTCATCTGTCATGTAGAACTATTTTCCCCAAACATGCTAAGATGTGTTTATTATAAAGTTGAACAAACTTGAGAAAATCACTTTATTTACTCAATAAAGCACCAAACCAAATCTGTGTAAAGTGGTATCACCTAACCAGTGGTGTTTGTCTTGCAGATAATGCACTAGAAGCAGCTTCATTACAGAATTAATTTGGAATTCATCTTGTCAAACTTTAAATGCATGCATAATCATTCAGGTGTTCAGGAAGTTGTCTCACTACTCTGAACAAGCTCTGTCATGAAGAAAGTAAGTGTGAAAGTGAATGAGACCTGGCATGGAAACTGGCATCATGTAGTTGTGAAATTTGATAGTACATATTTATTTTTGCTAAAGTCTGATATAATTTTTAGCTGAAGATTCACCTGTATTTTTAATCTTCCAAGTATGCACAGTCTTTTAGTTTCTTCTAGTGTCCTGAGTCCTTCTTAAGCATCATACTGGCAAGATAGTGAAGTAAACTGGGAAAAGCACAAAAATCATAATTATGTGTAGAGCCATTTTGGATTCAGGACATTGCTGTGGCAATAGGGGCACTGCCAGCCTCATCTGCAAATGGTAATCTTTGAAGTGTGTACACAAGCCAGTTCAAGCAGTGGATACAAGCCATTTCCCTAGGGTTAAGGAATGATTCCTGTTCATCTTGCATTAGAAGCTCGACAGAGGCAATAGAGGTAGACTACATTCAAACTTATTTTCATTTTAAGCCTATTTGATTTCTGTATTTTGACACAAAGTGTTTGTAAGAAAAATTATTATTATTATTAGACTTTAAATTCAGAGCAAATAACTTTTATCTAGAAAGAAACGCTAAAATATACTTAGAGTTATTGCCAATGCTCCATCTTTAACAGTTATTGCTAAAGTATCTCATAAAACTAACCTTGTCCTTTTTTTTTTTTCCCAAAATTTGGGCAGATCTATATCATTCTTAAAAAAATAAATAATAGTAATTGCATACTGCCATGTGTATAGAACACCAGTTGAGATATTGTTCGATTTTAAGATTTAAGTTAGAGACAAAGGAGACATGTAGGATGTCCTGAAGGCACCAGTAAACCTAAATGCCCCTGATCAGCCTCCCCTGTGGCCTCCACATACACATCTTACCCACGGGCCCAGGAGCCCAATTTCACCATGGGTCTTCAGTTATTGTCTGAGCTGTGTTGTCTTGGTGATCTCCAAATCAGCTGCAGCAATACTTAATGCCATTGATCCTGACCAGACTGTTTTCCTGGCTTGACCTCAGCCCAACCTATGGTCCTGCTTGAACACCCTGGAGCTGTGTCTGATCCTGGTTCCCTTCAACAGGCTTGATCCTATGTACTCTAATCCTGAACATGGCTATAAACCTGTCTTTTTCAATTGTCTGACACAAAGGGTTTAAATCTACACTGATTTTCATTGGACTGATTTTGTTTGCCTTTCTACTTTCTTGATCAGTTACTTGCATAGTAATTTTATTCCAGTTCTTTGACTGGAAGCAATTGGGAGATATTTAAGCAAGTGACTACTAGTAGCTATCACACCAGGAAAGCCTGGAAAATTTAATGGGAGGTTATGAAGTCTGTAGCATGACAAGGGTGGTGAAGCATGTTCAGACTAAGTAAAACTGGCAGCATAAATAGCTTTTAAAAGGATGTATAACCTTTTTAAAGGTTACCTATTCATTCTCCCTCTTTCACTTTTCTCTGACTGAAATAAATGCCTCCATAATTCCAGTGAGATCTGAGATACTGTGGGAAAGTCACTGAAAACATAAAAGAAAAGGAGTGCATTCCTGAGTACCAGAAAAAGGCTTTAGACATCTGAAGTTTTGTTCAGATGTCTGAGACATTAATTGATTCTCCTTCTCATCCCACTCTTTCCTTCTTTCATATGAGTACATCCTCACACTGTGTATATTATTTGAACTTTACTCATGTTCAATGTTACTCTGACCTCTGTGGCTCCCATACTATCAAATGCTCCCAAAACTTCAACTCGCCTTTGCATCTAAGCAATTAGGTTAAATACTGGCTTGTTTTACATTGTTTAAACTATGTACTTAAAAAAAATAATCTTCTGTCTGTATTTGTAGACATAGAGTTGGGTATAATTTTTCAACTTGTTGTCTATATACACCTGTTGTTTTCCTAATCCATGCTGTGGATGAGATCTGGAGGTGAGATCTGAATATGCACCATACCATCATCCTCTCCATCATTCTCTTTTCATCTGCTCAGCTTTTTTTCTCTCTTCCTGCTACGTTCTGGTTTCCTTCATCACAAATTTAGCATCTTGTCAAGAACTATATGACAGTACAAGAGGTTGCTTAGGGGAACATGAATATGTCATATAACATCATGGTCTGATATCTAGGTCCTTTGTGCAAGGACCATGAGGACCCCAGTAGGCCTTACTGGCTGTTGCCAGCCTCATGTGGAACCTCATTGCACTTGTTTACAAGGATCTCAGGAGCCCCATTTCAGCACAGCCCTAGGCACCCAGCCCTGATGACACCATGGGTGTGTAGGTTCCCAGCCCCATCTCTGGACTGTATCCCAGCATTTTGGGTAGCTTGTTCCCTGGACAGGCCCCTTGGACCCACAGTGCAGTTAGTCCCTGGCCCCATCTCCTGCTGCTCCTGACAGGATCCACCAGCTGGCCCCTCGTCCTGGGTGGCCATTTGAAATGTTGGGAGCTGCTCATGGACACTATTACTGGCCCTCAGCTCTGCCCAATACCCTCAAGACCTGTGGGATGGTGCCTTTTTGGGAGGGCATGGCTCACCCTGGGATCCTTGTGGTGCCTGGCTCCTCACTGCAGGGGAGCAGCGAGCCCTTTCTGCTCCCTGACACTTTGATGTCAATGCATAAGTTTTCAGCACCCTTTTCCTGCTTTTGATTGTACAGGAACTGTATGGTTATAATGGAACACATGCATTAGAAAGGTAGACTGTAGACCTTTGAATTAATTAGGGCTTTTTTATTATTTACATTAGGGAAGAGTAATAAAATTGTGTTCCATTTCAAGATAGATGAATGAAGGTCCAAGTCTCTTGATCAAGACTACCCTGTTTTTGAAATTTAATGTGAAAATTTTGAAGTCCCCAAATCCAAACCACTGTTTGTTTTATTATTCATTTTGATAGTTCTTCCAAAAGTCCACAGTTCCAAAAGGAACTTATCAGAGTGCTAGGGATTCGGATTCTAGCCTCTGTGATTCTAGTGCCCCTTCATGTCAGTTAAATAAAGAATTAAGAAGCTTTAGATAGAGACTTAGAATCATAACACTATAAGATAATTCAGGTAGGAAGGTATCTCAGGAGGTCTCTAGCTCATCTTCCTGCTCTAAATAAGTTCTGAGGTCAGACAAGGTAGCTCAGAGCTTGATTGGTCTAGCTGTGTCTTTTAAACTTCCAAGGACAGAGACTGCACATCCTTTCTGAGCAACCTGCAGAACTGTCCTCATGGTGAAGAAGGTATTCTTTATATCTAGCCTGAAACTCCCACCTTTCAATTTATGCCTGTTTTCTCTCACCATCCTGCCACAAGCCATTGTGAGGAGTCTTGATCTGTTCCCTTGATGACCTCCCTATAGATACTTGAAACTACACTTAAGTCCCTCCTTAGCTGTCCTTTGTCCAGGTTGAACAAGCCCTGGTCTCTCAACCTCGCATACAGAGCAACTGCTCCAACCTTGACTGTCTTGGTGGGCCTCTACTGAACTTGCCTCAGTTGATAAGTCTTTACTGTTTTGTAGGTCCCAGAACTGCACACAATAACTTAGATGTGCTCTAATGAGTGCTGAGTGAGAAAAAAACATAATTTGCTTCAACCAGCTACCTATGCTCTGATTCATACAACCCCAGATGCTCTTGACCTATCTGCTGCCAGGGCCACCAGAGGCTTTTTACCCTGAGCTGCTCCCTAGCCTGTCAGTCCCCAGCCTGTAGTGCTGCCAGAGGTTGTCCTTCCCAGGAGCAGATCTTTGTATTTGTCCTTGTTGGATTTCGTGAGGTTCCTGTCAGCCAATTTCTCCAGCTCATCTAGCTCCTTCTAGAAGAGGGAGCACTGCCTGCCAGCGTCTCAAATGGTCCTTCAATTTGGTTACATCTGCAAAATTGATGAGCGTGCACTGTAACACCTCCTCTAGGTCATTGATAAAGATGTTAAACAGGACAGGTCCCAGTACAGACCTCTGTGGTATGCCTCTTGTTACTGGCCTCCACTACACTCGGAGCTCAACCATATAATCAGTTTCTTAAACATCTGCTTGTCTCCCCATCCAGACCATAAAATACCAACATGGGTACAAAAATATTGTGGTGGAAAGTGCTGAAAACCTTACTAAAGATGAGGAAAATGGCATCCACAGCTCTCTACTTGCCCTTAAATCTAGTTATTTTATCACAGAAATCATCAAATTCATCAGGCACAATTTAACCATGGTAAATCCATGCTGGCTGTTCCTAAGCATGCTTTTCTCCTTCTTATGACCAGAAATGTGTTCCAAAAGGAGTCATTCTATGATTTTCCTCACAGTCCAAAGTGAAGCTGACTAGCCTGTGTTTTCTGGATTGTTCTTTCAGCTTTTTTTGAAGATGGTACAACAGTTGCCCTCCTACAATTATGTACCTCCCAAATCTCCACTACCTCTTCAAAGATGATACACAACAGCTTCACAAGGATATCTTCCACCTCTCTCACCTTGGGATGAAGCCTGTTGGATACTATGAGTTTTTCTGAGTAAAGGTTTCTCAAGTAATCCCTGATTTGATCTTCATCCACTGCTGATATTTTTTTTCCACTTTAAACCCTTTCATTAATCACAAAAGCCTAGGACACCTTGTTGGTGAAGGCTGAGGAGAAAATGGCATATCTAGTGAGACTTGGAAATCCTTTTTCTCTCCCACCTCCTACACTTGAGCAAGCTAATTTATTAATTAAATTGTGTTGCTTTATTTTTCGTGATTAATTTTTGAGTTAATAGTTTTCAGAATTTAAGTTTGACTTGGAAAACCTATTTTTTCCTTCTTGATTTTGATTTGAGTACACATCTCTTCTAAGTTCACTTAAAGAGAGCTTAGATGCTTGGATGCAAAGTAAATTCACCTTGTCCTCTCACAATGAAAAAAAGATTGCAAAATATTACCTGTATTTTGTCTTTAGTTTTGGTCTGTATATGTGTTTTGTTCATTATCAGAATTCAAATTTGTTTGCTATACCTGAAAAAAATTTACAAATGCTTAATTAGCAACAGCTTTCTTCTCCACTATATTGGCTATATATATATTTTTTATATATATAATATATATAAATAATATATAATATACTATATATATATTGTAATGGTCCTGGTGAGGGACTTCAACCCCCCTGACATCTACAGGAAAAGTAGCATAGTGGGCTGTAGGCAACCCAGGAGACTCCTGGTGTGCATTGATAACTTCTTAAGCCAAATAATAGACAGTCCTACCAGAGGAGATGCAGTACTGAACCTGATGGTCACCAACACAAGTGAGATAATGGGTGATGTCAAGACTGGAGGCAGCCTAGGCTGCAGATCATGCAGTGGTGGAGTTTGCAGTCCTGAGGAATATAGGTCAGGCAAAGAGTCAGGACCTTGAATTTTAGGAAAGCTGTTCAAGGAGTTAGTCAATAAAACCCCCTGGGAAACTGTCCTCAGGGAAAAGGGAGCAGAACAGAGCTAGCAGATCTTTAAAGACACTTCCCATAGAGCGCAAGAGTTCTCAGTCCCCGGGTGTAAGAAATCAGGCAAGGAAGGCAAGACACCAGCATGGATGAGTGAAGACCTGCTCGTCAAAGTAAATGGCACAGGCCGTGGAAGCAGGGACAGGTATCCTGGAAAAAGTATAGGGATGCTGCCCCATTGTACAGAGGTGGGGTCAGGAAGGCGAAGGCATGGCTGGAGTTGAACTTAGCAAGGGATGCAAGAATAATACAAAGAGCTTCTATAGCCTAAAAGGGAAAGTCAAAGAAAGTGTACCCCTCTGATGAGCGAGACTAGAAAACTGGTAACCACAAACAGGGATAAGGCTTAGGTATTCAAAAAATTCTTTGCCTCAGTCTTCACTGGCAGCCTTTCTTCCCACACCTCTCAAATGGATGGACTGCAAGACAAGGACTGGGGGAGAAATGTCCCTCCCACTGTAAGAGAAGGTCGGGTTTGTGACCACCTGAGGAACCTGAATATACATAAGTCTATGGGACCTGACGAGATGCATCCCAGAGTCCTGAGGGAATTTCCTGATGTAGTTGCCAAGCCACTCTCCATGACTCCTACTTCTAGTTGAAAAGTCATGGCAGTCAGGTGAAGTCCCTGGGGAATGGAAAAAAGGAAACATTGTACCCATTTTTAATAAGGGTAGAAAGGAGGACCCTGGGAACAACCAACCTGTCAGCCTCACCTCTGTGCCTGGGAAGATCATGGAAGCTATGCTAAGGCACATGGAGGGCAGGGAGGTGATTCAAAACAGCCAGAATGACTTCACCAAGGGCAAGTCCTACCTGACCAACCTAATATCCTTCTATGATGGAGTGACTAAATCAGTGGACAAGGGAAGAGCTACAGATGTCATCTATCTGGATTTCTGTAGGGCAGGTTTTTTTCATAGAAAAGCAGTATCTATACTAAATTCTATCTATACTAAATATCTATACTTCCCCAGAGATTCATGAACATCTGCATTCAGTCTTCTACTATCTAGTCTGTCCTCAATCCTTTCTACAAAAAAATAGTACTGTTAATGCAATAACTGGCTTTATTGCCTGGTGGTAAAGTCCTGAAACTGATCTTTGCTCAATTATTCCTATGAAAAGTGAGGTAACTGGGAAAATTGGAAGAAAGAAAAAAGTTCTATGGGATAATAGGAAATGTTCGATGGAGTATATAAATTTTTGAAAGAGGTAAGCAAGGGTGGTTATTAATGTCAGCAATGAAAGAAGGCTAGTTACAGGTGAAGTTACAGAAGAATATATTTGGGGTTCTGTCCTGAATCATAAATCGCTGAGTATTGGGATAACGTTCTGGAATTAATTCATTATGTACTTAACAGTTTTCTCTACGTATCCACTGTTGGCCTATGTGGAAGAACATGATCAATCTTATTATTATTTGATACAGCTAGTTTTATATATATTACACTTACTATAAGATAGCACAATATTTTTCTCTCAGTAGCCAAGTAAGTCTATTTCTTTGGCAAGTTAGTACTATAAATGCTACTGTTTCTCTTAGAGACTCATATTGAAACACTTAAAAATCACCATAAATTCAGTTTCACATGAAATTATTTTATTGAACATCCAGAATATATATTCCTTTAAGAATGTAACACAAATCTATAACCTTCTTATACTACAAGCAACTGCTAGTTAATTTATTCCTATATTCTGAAATTTAAGGGCAACATTAAGGTGAAATCAGTCTAAAATAAACTGGGTTTGGATGTGCAAACCCTGACAAAAAGAAGATGCTTTTTCATTTTTTATGAATCGTTTACCTGCAGATTATAGATAACTACAGAATGATAATATCTCTCTGCTTATCCGTACTTTATGTAAATTATTTATTCTGCCTCTAACTGTACAAATACTTAGGCATGCAACATTATGCACTCTGGAGAGATGGTGTAAATCAAGACATGTTGGCCAGCTATTTAATTAATGGCTAGTGCTTTACTGAACAGCTGAATACCCTATTGTTACTTGGCAGTCACATTTCATTCACTACGTTTTGTTCTTGCTTAATGCCTCAGTCCTTCACAGTGAAGAAATGTTGCCTGGATCACATCAGAAATAGAACTGGCACATTGAGATAGTACTTTCTTCATAGAGAAGATTAGGATGGGGAGATGTAGGCAAAATTTTTTAATGTATTCATAATTATAAATTCTATCTCATAGCAAACTATGGACAAAATTTGTTGCAAGTTTTCATCTTATGCTGTTAGATTAAAATATTATGTTGGTGTACAAAAATAAAAATTACATCAGAGCATACAGGAAAACTTTCAAACATCAGTGTCATTTAGTTGTTTCAAATGTCCCAAGAATGATAGTAACTAAGAATTGTAATTACAACAACTACCATCATTACTAGCCAAAACAATGACATAGAGAATTTATCTCAGGTCTACAGCTTGTCACACAATTAGACTCATTACACTCTTTGATTGTCTAGGATTCTCAGTCCTGGCCCTAGCATTAATAGCATAATATATATACATCTGTTAAAAAGATAAATACAAATAGACTGTAATGCAGCAGTGATGGATATTATAAATTATAAATAAGGATTTATCTTAATAATTTTCCTTAGTCGCTTCAGCTATACAATCTAGGAGTGAGATGACATTGTCTCCCAATTCTCTATAGTCTTTTTGGCTGTTGCTTATAGTAAACATAGAAGTCCAGCACTCTCAACTAGTCTATTGATTATGAATGTAAATAATCACAACAACCACAAAATAGATGCATTATGAGCTTTTACATTCTGGCATGACCTCGTTTTTTCTTATGATCAGCTCAGCATGCAAACATATATAGTTGCAGCTAAATTTTAACAGTCTAGATTGATTCATCCAGTGGGGTCAAAGGAACACGCCTCATATACAAAGACAAGATTTTTTTAGACATCAATTGAAATCTTAATAGCCTAATTATGTATATATACATATGTATATAACACTATTACAGAAAAAAAATCTCAATAACAATAAAGTTAAAATCATTGTACACAAGCTTCATACTCATTTCTCTGTTATGCTCACTCTCAATATTGTTTTGTGTACTTAGGCTGACACTTAAGTCTTCAAGATGTGTTGAGTTTTTAAATGAATTGTCAACTTATTGAGTCCTTCTCAGAGAGGAGTGCAAGGGTGATGGTGAGGTCTTCCTCCTTACTATACAATTTGTTTGGGACTATTTTAATATATTTTCTAACATAGTCTGTCTCTTGCTCGGTCTTCAGTGGTGTGCAATTCCACCTAACATGCACATATATTGTGCATTGTGTGTTTCTGTATATATTGGATACCTGTTATTTGTTCTCTTTGTTATTCCTAAAATCACTGTTACCAAGCTCTCCAAGCTGGATTCCTTCAGTAACCGGTAATTGACCACTAGTGAGCTGTTCACAGCCGTGAGACCTCTGATATTGTCCCATGCCCCTGCTTTGAAGGCCTTTTCTGTCATGATATACCTGCACTCTCTAAGCTGCGATTTTATCCTAGGCAGTTCATGCTACAGAGGATAACTGGTTTTTATCAGTTAGTTTAAAATCTATGACAAAATTATGATATATTTGCAACACAACAGTAAAAAAATAAACAAAAGAAATAACATTGTATTCAGCTGTTCATCGTGGAAGTGACTGTTGCAACTAAACAGGTTAAAGCAAAGGTCCAGACAAGCCCAGGCCAGCCATGTTCAGACAAAGCAACCTGACAAATCCTAATCTTGAAGCCTTGAGGACTTAGCACACAACCTATTACTACAACAGCAATTCTTCCCTTGTTAGTCCAGTAGAGTATAATACATTGTCTCTATAGACCTTAAAGAGTTTGTTACCAATTCTGCTTATCAGGAAAAATGTACACGATCTCAAACATCTGTGACTAATGTGTGTAATCATTAACAAAGCCCAGTGTCCTGTGCAGGCATTAGTTGAAATTTTAAGCTACATGAAGTTCAGCAACACCTTGTGTCACGACTGCTTAGATATCAGAAGCATTACATTTTCAATTTGACATGTTAGAGACCAACACTGCTACAAAAATACTGATCATCCAAATTTAAATCATCACTCCAAACCCCTTGTTAAAGAAGACATTCTTGTTCAGATTGCTTGATCGTTAATGTCCATCTGATTTTTTATAGGAGACAAATCTTTCAGAAAAAAGAAGCCCAGAAACACCTCATGCGACTATGGTGAAATGTCTAAACTGATTTTCTGTTTAGACAATATTCATGTTCAGACTCTTTCACTTCTAAAGAAATTAACTGTTTTTGATTCATTTAATTCTTCTTTTGGTTTAGTAATAATGAATATCCTTTCCATTGATGTCAGAAGCAGACTGCAGCTTTGGCTACTACAAATCCTGTCACATGTGCACCATTAAAAAAAAAAACAACCGAGAAATAAGGTAGGATAACTTAGAATCTAACAGGGTAATTTTACTACCATATAGGACTCTATTTTTTATTTTGCATCCAGTGATCTTTATTCCTTCCTTATATTTTCTTTTGAGTATGGAATAATTCAATGCAGTTCCTTCAAAACCTTCAGAACTTTGTGCTAGATATTGGGGTCTCTAAGATATGTGGAGAGAATTAAGAGAGTTTTAGTGGGACTGAAAAATAAATCAAGCTGAGGAGAGACTAGAGACTAGACTAGTTTAAGAGAGTATATTTATAATGCAAAATTTTAAACATTTAACTTAGGTGTCTAAATTAGGATGCTGGACTTGTCACAGAAATCGGGAATAATAAACCTCGTAACACCAATGTAGTGTTAAAAGGCAGGCATTCTTTATTCATGGCGCTGTATGCACAGGGGATCGCTTCACCTAAAGTGCATCCCTTGCACCTGTTCCGCATGATTTATATAAATCATATATATACATATCCATTTTACTCATACATATTCAATATTATTCTTTTTGGTGATTGGTGCAATTTTACTCGTTTCTCATATAAATAATTGCACAGAATCAGTTGTCCATTCTCATTGTTCTCTTTTGAGTAGGTGTTATCACTTGGGTAGGTGGTCAGTGAGTCAGCGGTCGCGATCTTCCCCTGCCGGAATTACCTCTTACCTACGCGGCTCGCAGTCTTGGTAGTCCTAGATAGTTTTCTTGGTCCACTACATAAAACTACCTTCCATCTTCTTCTTTTGACAGGTACACATTGTCTATAGTTTCAGTTATATTAATAATTACCTTAAGACTACAGACCATAGACATGATATACTATACTCATTGTCCCTGGACCTAGTGTCCAGTTGGGTAGGGCTGTACAGAGGAACATAGCAGCATTCGTAGTTCACTGATTCAATCCCATCACCTTCGTGCTAAAACTAAGATACAGAACAATTCTACTATCATCTTGGTTACAGATTCCCTACACACCCTATAAAGGACAATGGCAAGTTTCAGACCATTAGCCCGTGATGCAGAATACCTGTGTGGGCTATGAGTAACCCTGTGAATTTAACTACCTGTCCGGTCACAAAAAAAACCTCATAAACATTAAACAATCATTAAACTGAGATTTTGAAAGTGGAAATATAATTCTTTCTTAGCCATTTGTTGTGCCTCCCAAACATTGGGCAGCAAGTTCCAATGTTTCTGCTCTGCCATCTGAGGGATAAAGAAGCAGGATATGGGATGGTATAGGACAATCTCTATTTTCCCTGGTTAGTAAGTTGTGCATCCCTGCTTAGGCAGATTTTTGGTTTTTCTTTGTGCAGTTTAAATATTTGGTGCACAGTGTACAGACCATGAATAACAACTATACAATTCTGGAGTTCAGTGAAGGAGAGATGTACCAAAGATTACCTAAACACATTAACTGTTTATCTTTTTATTTTTCCACATTTTGAAGAAATAATTCTCTTTATACTTCAGTATAGTCCTTCTTACTGGCCTTGCTGGAGGTTATTATTTCACAACTTCTCCTGAAACAAAACTGCTTCCTATAAAATACTACTCATCCTTGGTTTATTGTCTTCCTTAAAGAGCTACATGTTACTACAAATAAAAACAGATAACAACACTTTCAGTCAAAAACAAGCAAAAAACCCAAAAACCCAAACCACCTAGTATTATCAAGTTTGGGTTCAGTTTTACATACAGTATTTTAAAAGACTGCATAGTAGAATTTATTTGGAAAATTACCATTTTCTATGAAAAATTTGTAAAACAAGACTGTAACTTTTTGAAAACTTAATTTTTCCTCAGATAAATATTTGGGAAAGAAAAATAATTTTTTTCTCTTTCACAATTAAATCTGCTGGAAGTGGTGTAGGAGTTCAAAATTTCAATTCAGTGGGAAGGGGATGAAAAAACAGAAAATGAAATTAATGTATAGTTTATATATATTAATGCATAGTTATATTAATATATATATACAGAAGCAAGGCTTTTGACACTGTCTCCCATAACATCCTCATAGGGAAGCTCAAGAAGTATGGGTTGGATGAGTGGACACTGAGGTGGATTGAGAACTGGCTGAATGGCAGGGCTCAGAGGGTTCTGATCGGCGGGGCAGAGTCCAGTTGGAGGCCGGTAGCTAGTGAAGTTCCCCAGGGCTCAGTACTCAGCCCAGTCTTGTTCAACTTGTTCATCAATGATCTGGACAAGGGGACAGAGTGTACCATCAACAAGTTCACTGATGACACAAAACTGGGAGGAGTGGCTGATACGCTGGAAGGCTGTGCTGCCTTTCAGCAGGACCTGGACAGGCTGGAGAGTTGGTTGGAGAGGAACAAGATGAAGCTCAACAAGGGCAGTTCTTCCAAGAGGGACCTGGGAGTCCTGGTGGATGACAAGCTGACCATGAGCCTGCAGTGTGCCCTTGTTGCCAAGAAGGCCAATGGTATCCTGGGGTGCATTATGAGGAGTGTGGCCAGCAGGTCGAGGGAGGTTCTCCTGCCCCTCTACTCTGCCCTGGTGAGACCCCACCTGGAGTACTGTGTCCAGTTCTGGGCTCCCCAGTTCAAGAAACATAAGGAACTCCTAGAAAGAGTCCAGAGGAGGGCAACAAAGATGATAAAGGGACTGGAGCATCTCCCCTACGAGGAAAGGCTGAGCGAGTTGGTCTTGTTCAGCCTGAAGAAGAGAAGACTGAGAGGGGACCTCATCAACACATACAAATATCTTAAGGGTGGAAGTCAAGAGGACGGAAGCAGTCTGTTTACAGTGGTGTCCAGCGACAGGACTAGGGGCAACGGGTGCAAACTGAAACATAAGAGGTTTCAGTTGAATATGAGGAAAAACTTCTTTACTTTGAGGGTGACAGAGCACTGGAACAGGCTGCCCAGGGAGGTTATGGAGTCTCCTTCTCTGGAGATATTCAAAGCCCACCTGGATGAAGTCCTGTGTAACATGCTCTAGGAGAACCTGCTTTAGCAGCGCATTTGGACTAGATGATCTCCCGAGGTCCCTTCCAACCCTTGCGATTCTGTGATTCTGTGATATATGAAATGTAGTATTACCATTCTCTCAAATACTATTGCTTAGAGTAATAGCATGAAATTTGTTTTAAACATTGTTGCAATATCATTAATACTGTCAATGATCCTTTCAAAATCTCCTAAATAATTAAAAGTATTTTATACTCTCCACTCCTTTTTATGTTAATAAGAATTTTATAAAATTAACCCAAATAATAGGTTAGATTTACATGACCAATAAAAGTAGCAAATACTTTAAAAATATTTTGGAACAACTCATTGTATATTCTATTACACATAAAAAAATTAATTATGTGAAGCTTCACATATCATGCTGTCACGATCCACTATTGGGTTGAACAATTTGGCAGAGGTTAAACCCCCTTGCTTTCCAACCGACCTCAGATAATTCTGGGAGGTTGGGGGTGGCTGGGCTTAACTTCTGATTAACTCCAATGTTTTATCGTGACTAGGTTCCTTTTACATTCTCGGGAACAGAATTAAGACTCAAAACGGAGTCAAGTGCCAAGTCACTTTATTTGGCCAACAACAAATGCGCAAGAGAAAAGCAGAGAAAAAGAGGAAAAGTGAGAAAGGGAAAGAGAAGGGGAGAAACAAATGGCACGGGAGTGTTGCAATAGCTACCACCACGGGTCTATGTGCTGTCCATGCGGCCTGAGTGATCCATGCGGTCCATGCGGCTGGTGCTGCCTGATGTATCTTCGAATCTGGTGGAGGGTAGATGTTCCTAGATGCTCTCCCCATGGTGTCTGCTGGTTCCCCTTTCATAGGGTTGTCGTTTTGCATAGTCAATGACTGTTTTGCATACCCACGCCTCCCACTCGGCAGTGGGGCGCATGCCCAGTACCGTCACTACAGTCTGCTTGAAAGTTCTAGGGGGTCCGAGCCCCCTCCCCATTGTCAGTCAACTCTGGGCCCGGGCGCATGGGCAGAGGATGTGTACTCCAAGATAACAGGACACACATTCCGGTGGGGTGGGACTCGATGGGCTGAAAATGCCCCACTCAATTGCCGTGGTGATTAGGCCATTCTGGTGGGGTGGGACTCGATGGGCTGAAACTGGTGATTAAACTGCCCCACTCATTTGCCGTGGTGATTAAGCTTTGGTAGTTAAGCTTGCCTGTCACCAATGCTGAGACAAGTTTCTAGTCCCTTACACATGCTTTGAAGCTTCTTTACCTATCTAGAGCTACATAAATGATGAAACTTGTCAGCACAGTGTGTAAACATCTTCATTTGGAATCAGGTCAGAATTTCTAATGAGCACACTAAATATAAATAGGCTCAGAAGTAAATCTCAACATGCTAAAAAAACCAAACCCAAATAAAATTCTGAAAACCAAACCTGAGATTTTAATAGCATTAGTGAGTTCATTTATTCTGAAATTGATGGGGCAGTTAACCAAAGTGATGCTTACAAATGGTCGAGGTAACAAAAAAATTCACTCCTGAAAAACCCCAAAGCAACCCAAAACAAAATCTTGTGGCCTGTTTGGTGAATTTGGAGAGAGTAAGAGGGGAGAGAGAAAGAAAGAGCACATATTCTGGGTGTGCAGGAAGAGAAAGAAAAAATGCTGGAATTGAAGAACTGAGTAAAGAAGAAGTAGGAAGAGATAAGTGTGGAATGTTTACACCAAACATGTTTTATTCAAAGGCAAATGATAGCTGCAGCAGCAAAGTAATAACAAAAACCTCTCTAGGAGCTGAAGGGAGTATTAGCAAATGTAGTTGTTATATCTTTGAAGCCTTTATCTAGGAAACAAAGATATCACAGAATGAGTCAACAGCATACATAGGAGCTGAGGTGAATAAAAAAGAACATTAATCCCAGTCTTTTTAATTACTTTTAACGGAAACCTATATCAACATAAAGTAGAAAACAGTGTAGAGATAATCTTCTGTTTAAAGAATGTTATCTATTGAACTTAAGTTATGCATTTGAAACTGTAATTTTAATTCTCTTAGGAAATACCATTGTTTTCAACAAGCAATAAAACGTCTTCAAAAATAAAGCAATCTAAACCGTGCTCTTCTATGTTCTCTAGCCTTTATGGGAAAAGTAAAATATATGAAGAATCTGGCAAAAGAAAATAATTAAAAGCAACAGAAAACCAGAAACTACACTTTCACTCCCAAATAACCCAAGTACTCACTTGAGTATTAAATATATCCCTTGCCCTGTTATATTAATTATCCTTTCTTCTTCCCCAAAATAGAGAGGGAGAAAAAATAGATTTTCTTAAGTACATAAGAAGAATCATAGAATCATAGAATAGTCCAACCCCCCTGCAGTGAGTGGGGACAGCTTTAACTAGATCAAATTGCTCAGAGCCCTGTCCAGCCTGGCCTTCAATGTTTCCAGAGATGGGGCCTCTATTACCTCCCTGGGTAACCTATTTCAGTGTTTCACCATCCTCATTGTAAAGAATTTCTTCTTTAGAGCCAGTCTAAACCTACCCTGTTTTAGTTTAAAACCATTACCCCTTGTCCTGTCACAGCTGGCCCTACAGGAAAGATTGTCCCCATCTTTCCTATAGGCTTCCTTTAAGTACTGAAAGGTTGCAATCAGGTCTCCCCCCAGACTTCTCCCAGCTGAACACCCCAACTCTCTCAGCCTGTCCTCATAAGAGAGGTGCTCCAGCCCTCGCATCATTTTTGTGGCCCTCCTCTGGACTCGTTCCAACAGGTCCTTGTCTTTCCTGTGCTGAGGACTCCAGAGCTGGACGCAGTCCTCCAAGTGAGGTCTCACCAGAGCAGAGTAGAGGGGCAGAATCACCTCCTTAGACCTGCTGGCCATACTTCTTTTGATGTAGCTTACGGTTGGCCTTCTGGACTGCAAGTGCACATTGTTGGGTCATGTCTAATTTTTCATCCACTAATACCCCCAAATCTTTCTTGGCAGGGCTGCTCTCAATCCCTTCATCCCCCAGCCTTTATTGTTACCAGGGGTTGCCCCAACCCAGATGCAAGAACCTCATGAGGTTCACACAGGACCACCTCTCCAGCCTGTCCAGGTCTCTCTAGATGACATCCCATCCTTCTGGTTTGTCAACTGCACCACTCAGCTTGGTGTCATCTACAAACTTGCTGAGGGTACACTCAATCCCACTGTCACCATTTGCTGTTTTGTGATTTAATACAGAGGCACTTGTTTGCTCTCTAAGCTCTCCATGCTTTTTCTGTGTTCTCTCTTCTGGAACAAAAGTCAAAAGCATAAAAACTCAAAGGTGTTCTCCTCATTCTGCCCCTTTGGGTCAAGTAAGTGTGAATGTGTTTGAACTGGGAAGGAATGATACTCTTTACAAAGAGTGTCAATTCTGGCAGTTGGCTACCAACAGAGAGGTATACAATTACTGCACTTCTATTTGCAAATTTCCTTTTGGAAAGGAGTTTATAAGTTCATTCCTTAAAACTAACTAATGCAAACATTAAACAGCACTGGTTCTGGTATAGACCCTTGAGGGATGCCACTTGTCACTGGTCTTTATCTGGACATTGAGACGTTGACCACTACCCTCTGTATGCAACCGTCCAACCAATTCCTTATCCATTGAACAGTCCACCCGTCAAACCTGTATCTCCCCAATTTTAGGATGTTGTAGCAGGAAGCTGGAATGAAATATTGTTTAAGGAAATGAAAAATGCTGTTATACCGTCTTTTTCACCAATCAAATTTTTACCAGTCACTGAATATCATGACTCACATTTTAGCAGTTTAATATGAATATATTGATGAAAGGATTCCGTTTTTAAGACTAAGGGATATAGGTAAAATATAAAGCTTAAAGTTAGCTACTAACTAATCTTCTGCAGAATATGATGCTATAACTTGCACAATAGAAATAACATTTGAATGATATTATACACAAAAAACATCAAGTGTTTGTGAAATTCAGTGAAAGTACTCAACACTTAGGTATATTAATTTTGTTGGTCAGATTTCTGTCATAAACATATGTCCTGGAGCTTTTCAGAAATTTTGTGATCTACTTCACTTCAGAATAATGTTCCGGGCAAGCTCTTCTGAAATAGTTCTGTTTAATCTACCATTGTGGAGTGGACATATATTGCTTTTTTTTTTTTTTTAAATATATTTTGTCAGAGGAAGTCAAATGTGTGTAGATATTTAACAAACTGAATAGAAAAACATGAGATGGAAAACAGTCTTTGAACAAGAAACCATACACACTCCAAACGACATGATACTCTAATCAGTAAAAAAAAAGAAAAATCTAGAAATCAACATCTCTGAATGAACTGTTGAAACAGAGGTTTGTTGGTTTCTTTTTTTTTTTTTTTTTCAGTTTTTAAAAGTAATGTCAAACTTTCTTTCAACTATAAGCCAGGTTTTAGGTTTTATTCTAGGCACTCAGAAGTATTGCAACATTTCATTGTTTAAAAAGACTGTTATAGACCCTGTCTGTCTTCTTGGATGTGTTTCAGATAGATAAACTATTTGTTGTAGGTTGTTTCTTAATTCTTTGATTGTTTTCATTTGTTTATTTAAAATACATTATCCTTTACTTAGATACAGAACTAAGCCAAATCAATGATCTTTTGACTCAGTCATTTTTCATTCTATGGATACAGAGGCGAAGTTAATATTATTGTTTTCTCTTAATTATGTTTTAATTTCTTTTTTAAACAGGAGTAGTCCATAACTTATGTGTTTTACAGACATACAGGTTTGTGTATCCATGTAAACCTAACTGTTGCCAGTTCCACAAGACCCTATGGAAAGCTGCTCTACAGTTAACAATATTTTGAAGATTTGTTTTTCTTTTTAAAAATTTAGTTATTTTAAAACAAAACCTCTTTGGTCAGATTATGTTTAACAATCAGAGGGAAAAGTCTGTGTTATAAAACATATATTTGTAGAAAAATTATAAATACCAACATTTCTATCTGAAGAAAATTAGAATCATGCATGAATAATACTGGAAATAGTTCGATACAAAAGCGGTGGAAGAGAATGAAATAATTTAATACACATAACCTCACAGTATAAGGAGGATGATCTCTGAAAATCTGTTTTGTTTTGTTTTCTTTTATAAAACATCTGTATTTCCATTAACTTCAAGTAAGTGGGTTTTGTTTGGGTTTTTTGTTTTTAAATTAGAGTTGGACCCCTCTGGCCCCAAAATATCTGGATTATTGGTCATACTTTCTGTTTAGATTTGGCCACTTGACTGACTTTATCATTAATGAAAGTTGAACATAATGGAACCAAAACTGATTCTTACCTCCTAAATCTCTTCTTGCAACAAATTTCTGAAATTTCATTCAAACTGAAACTGTAAGGAAATAAAAAATTACACTGCAATCAATGGAAAATAAAAAAGTATATAAAATACGATGACAATAGGAAAATGCAAACAGCCTCAAGAAAAGTAGATTGAAACCTCACTAAGAACTAAATGTTTAAGACAAATATCTATCTATTTCTTATATGTTTGCATAATTCTTTTTTTATTTAGTGACATATGTAGATTTATTGGGAAATCTGTTCTTACACAAAGGGATTATAGTTAATTTCATTTCAACAATACTGCAAGCACTTTTGTGCATCATAATGATGATTCTCCCCTGCAGGATTTTGAAGATTAAAGTTGATATCCTCTTCTTTTATTAATTATTAAATCAAACAAACAAACTCAATTTCAGATAAATAACTCCTCCCTTATAGTCTTACACATTAAAATGCTGAGCTGTATTTGCCATTGCAAATCAACTTCTTTAAATCTGTTTGTTTTTTTTTATGAAAACAAATATCCCTGAGATTAAATATGACTGGTAATTGGTTCATTACCTAAGATGATGCTTAACAGAATAAAGTATTTTAAAATGTATATTCCCTACTGAAAAGATTAAAAATGTTGCACAGTTATCATTAACCAAGTTTTACTGCATAATTAATGAACTTCTTTTTTCATCAATGTTAAGTCATTAAAAATAATTATAATTAAAGAAGGAATACTTTTTAATATGCAATACTTCAAAAAGCGTATTCAAACCCACAGGTCTCTGCTTTTCTGGAAGTATTTGGAAGTATGGATCAGAAAGAGTCATCTTAAGTGGTAGATACCATATCAAGAGTTTTAAGGTGCAGAACAGATGAAAAAGAGCTATTTCTGATAGAAATGGTCATCAAATTGAATTTGAAAGCAGAACTATACTTTACCTTATCCTGTGTTCTTCTCTTTGTTAACAAAACTGTAGAAAATGATCTATAGTGCAATTTTGTTCATACTGAAATAGTATTGTATAGTGCCCAGTTGAATTGTTTCAGGCTGGCTCAAGATTCACTCTTTCCTCAATCAACAAAGGCACTCTGCAAATTAAAAGTTAAATTTCACTTTCCCCTAACTTTTAGATGGCTTATATTCTATCAGAAATTGATTTCTGGTACAGGATTTACATAATATTGTCAATTTGTACATACTTAGGACTTAAAGAGGTGTTTCCAACCCCATAATTTATTTTCACACATCAATGACAATTATTTTTTACCTTGAAACACATGATCACAGGTCTGTAATGACTTAAAAAATAATGCGGGAAAATATTACCATAGTTACTATTCTTACACTTTAAAAAAACAGTTTTGTTTTTAGTTAAGGTCTCTAATGTGGAAGTCCTGTTTTATAGAATAACATTGCAATGATGATCAGCATTTATCATTGATCTTCTTTTTCCAGGCAGAAGAGTTACTAGTGACAGAAGAAACAAAATGTTACATAACTGGACAACACCTGAACCAGCATAAGAACTGAGGATGGTTATATGAGGAGATACCTGACAGTCTTGCTTTCAGATCCATCCTCTCCTTCTTGCTAGAAACCTGCTCCAAACACACATATTGTTTAAATCACATTTTAGAAAGTTTTTGCAATCACGCCCTTCTCTCATTTTTTTTTTTAATAAAAATCAATTAGGTTTTTTATCTTAAAAGTAATGAGACTATGAGCAATCTCATAATTTATTTCCTTACATCACCCTATTAAACTAGTGTAAAACTTTTTCTTTTAAATAGAATAATTTTGCAGACATAAACCTAATAAATATGACTAATAAAATTCAAATCCTGCTGAAGTTTGAAATTTACCAGTTGACTGAACACTAGGCATAGAGAGTCAACACAGAATATTGATTTATGAGAGAACAGCTTGGCCAGCCTTCATCTGAAGAAGCTATATTTAATTCCTCAGGATATAAAGATCCTTCTAGATCATCTTTAGAAGGAAGGAAACAGAATCCAACACACAGCAGGTTGAGGAAGCTGGCTGTATTTCATGCATCCGTCCAGAGTCTACTGTGCTTTCAGCAGGTGGCAGAGGTTTTGTGTATGGAGGATGAAGATGACCAAAGAGTAGAATCAAACAGGTAGAAAAGGTTTGCAAACTGATCAAGGACTGCAGCTTCTAAATGTACACACATATCGTGTCTGTTGAACAAGAATAAGTCTTATGGTGTGGTTTTGGAGGCCCACTGATAATTGCATAACACTCTCCCAGTTCTGAGGTCAACAGTAGTTAGCAATGTAAAACTTATGAGAAAAAGCACACGCAAGTTCATGTTGATCAAAACTACATGGGAAAATTGTGTATGTTCAAGAAACTGCAACAGTTCTCATCTTTCCTTTTCCATTTTTCATGCATATTTTCAATACCAGATTCTTGTGACAGATTCAAGTGCTAAAGTCCTGTTTGAAAAAATATTCTGATGCTAAGCTGGAAATACAGAGAAGAATTGTTCACACAAGATTTGGTTTTAACAATATAAAGTTTAAATAAGCATATAGGCTACCAAGTTTACTAATCATTGGTGGGCAAGAAAAGAACATGAGTGATTAGGTAATAGGTAAATGAAAGTACTGGGTTTGACAGGGTCAGAGAGGTTCAGCTTAAAGTAGAATAGGATCTCTTGAAAGGTACTTTATTATTATTTTTTCCACCTTAGTTTGTTGCATATTTCTGAGGTGAACTTAAATTCACGCACACTTGGGTTTCATTCTGTCTATATGTAGGAGTTAATTAATGTTGATTGTTGTCTTTTATTTTTCATTTGAATGGAAATGTGATTTAAAATATATGCAATGCATTAAATTTTGTACACACATTGAGCAGTTCTGTCACTTCCACTGAAAACACTGCTTTTCACTTTCTCTTTTACTTTGGTTCTCCTACTAGTCTTTATTCTGCTCTGCTGATAGCATAGTTGTTATCCTACTTTGACATTTTATTTGCTAATCAAGCTTTTAAGTTTTAAGATGAAACTTCTCTGCCAGATATACCCTTGTCCTCGCAATACTTAGAGTTTCTCAGACATGAATTATCTTTTTTTTTTAGTAGTTCCCATGCCAGCTGTGCCAGTTTTCTTTCTGTTCTGATATTGACAGCCAGTATTAATATGCAAAAACATATTTCAACTGAATGTTGGATATGGAAGTCAAGGTCATGTGTTAATATTTTTTTATTTCTCATATTATAGGACAGTTGCTATGATGAAAAAAGATTTTTTAAAAAGTTTCCCTCATGTGATATCCCTCATGCTTTACTTAGCCATTATGTCTACCACTCTCCTTCCTATTAGTTGTAAACCATATTCACCTCTTAGCTAAAAAAAGAGTCCTATGTTTTCCCATTCTAAAAAATTGTATTTCTAGGCAAAATAAGTAATGATAAATGTCCTAAAGTTGCCAAATATTTAATTTTAAACCCTTCTTCTACTTGGGGTCTAACATAGAGAACCATGGCATCACAGAAACAAAAGCTGTTGTACACCTTTGTCAGATAATTCCCTCAGAAGACAGCTCCTTTCTGAGGTGTGCATAAAGGAATTGTAAAGCTTATTTCCAACTTTTTAATTGCATAAAATTTCCATGATCATTCCTGAAAGTTTGTAGCCCCTTACTGGGTCTTCTGAGATTAAATTTTCACTCTCAATTAATTTGTCTTTCTGAATGCCAAATGGTTTTTATGGAATAAGAAGAGCTGAAACATGATACTCATTTTGTCTAGTAGATGAGACATTTAAGCTCTTTATTTCATGACTCAAATAGTTTTAAATCTAATCCAAATATAATTTCTGATATAAACACTCACGAAATAAAATAAATGCAAGTTCAGACAGTTGGGTTTATTTATACATTTGACCAGCATATTATCACATTTCTCAAAGGGAAACCTAATAAAGGGAAGGGCAGGTGGCTCTTCAGATGTGCTGTTATTTTAGAGTGACTGGTTGTGGTACCTCTCTAATCTTCTAAGGTAATAAATACTGTTGCATACATTAGTCCAATAAATATTTTTTTTAAAATCCATTATCAACTTATAGAAGCATAAAGAAAAAACTTATTTGTGAACATTGTTTAGAATAGAGGAGGAAAAAGTCTGAGGCATTACAATGCATTAACAAACTAAAATATTTAGGAGACTAGTCATTAAGTCTCTTTGTTTACCGTCTGGGCAGACAAGACATACACCAGCAATATGAGTATATTCAAACTGGGAGAAATCAGTCAAAGGTGAGAGGAAAGGCTGTATAATTTTGACTGGTAGGATTAGTGGCACCTAATTTTTAGATCACAAAAAGTAAAATGTGTAAGTCTAAGTTAGTTATCCTAGGCTTTCTGAGATCTGAGAGAGTTGAGTGGAATTCCTCTCTGAAAAATACCTGTTTTTCTTCATTGGCAATACAGACAGTGAGTATAGGCAATGTTAGTCTCCAGCATAAATCTTCTATTCACTTAGGTTAGGGCAGATGAATTCCACCCTTGCTGCTTTAATTCTTCAGTTATAAAATGAGATAACCATCAAGATCTGGACAATCATGATTATCAAAGGAATTCCAGGTTCTGTCATGAACACAAGAGAATGTCAAGTTGAGTGAGAATCAAATATTTCAATCTTAAAAGCTGTTAGATCTGTATTGATTTAGTAGTTCAACCATACAGAGTCTGTAAGAGACCTTAGGAATTAAGTTAATGTCATGATAGATATTGTCTTTCTTTCTATTTCTGCTCACCAATTACTATAGGAAGTGGCATTCATCTCACTCCACTTCAGCATCTTACAGCTAACCTAGGTTGTCATTTGTGTTTCTTTGTAGTCAATGTAGAGATAAGATTCTCTTTGAAGGTAAGTGGATCAGTCACAGGGTGGAACAGCCTTTCTCCCTCACGGTTGAGTTAGTTGTCAGAGAAGCCTGAGAATTATTAAAAAGTCACAGGAGAGAGACAGCTCTATTAGTGACTCCATATATTATTAAGATTATGTTGGATCCCATTCTGAGATGTTTAATTTTACATCTAGATCATGTATGAATTATATATTTGCAACTGTACATTTTCAATTCTGCCAGAGGGGGCAGGCAGCTAAAGCTGGTCGTTACAAGGTCATTTTTTTAAAACACTTCAGTTACTAGATTTTTTTGGAGACTTATGATGCTAAGGAGAATTAATCTCATGTGCACAAAGATGTTTCTAAAATATCCTGAAGTTGTTGTATCACATACTTCATGTTTGATGTGTGACGTGAGAGATATTTTATATGCTTAATATGAGACGAACTTGCATAAGTAATCTATGGCTTTGTCAAGCGTGACCATGTTCAGCTTGCATGAATAAATCTTTATGTAACGCTACAACAAAATATACCTAATTTGTATTACAAACCTACTAGACACTATACTGCTATTGTTATTGTAAATCTCTTACCAACTACTTAGTGTTATGAAACTTTAATACAGAAGTTCTTTTGACTTGTATACTGCCACGTCTTGCAAGATCCATTACGTATCAGGAAAACTTCTTTTCTTTTGAAAAACGCTGACCAAGAATGTCAACATGAACAGCTTTTCAGTCCCTTAAACAGCACTCTTGCCAGTCAAGACTATCAGCTGGTATGTAGCCTACAATTTTCCTTTATGTTCCTCCAGATACACCTCTGTTATTGCAATCTCTTCAAAACAGTTTCTAATATTTAGACAATTGGTGTTCTATGATTGCTGTGTAGGGGTATAGATTAATAACTGTTTAGGGGTTTGCTTGTGTTCTTTTTTCTAATCCACTCAGTTGTTGTCTCTTGGTTTATATGTTAGTTACAGATTGTCTTCAGGTCTTTTTGTTCTCTGTCTGCATGACACCGAATGTGGTGGGGATCCAGAGGGAGGATTTTTCTTTGGCTTGGCTTTTGAAGAAGTTGCACATGAAAGAAAAAAAATTAATAAGAAACTCAACAAGCAGGTTTATGGACAGATGGACTATATCTACCATATAGAAAACTGATGACTTCATTGTATCCTCGTTTGAGTTCTAATAGCACTGTCAGCTTAGTGAAGATAAAAAGCTTTATTTTGATAATTCTGTGGTGAAAAATCATGTAATTTTATTATCTAATTTTTTCTTTAAAATGGTGATTTATCTCAGAAATATCTTCTATTCATCAGCTTCTGAGTCTCTGTGTTCAATTCTTTCATTAGATCTTTCATTATTTCTTTTCTGTGTTTAAAACTGATGCAGGTGTTCTGTCCGTTATATATTAATCATAGGCACAGTGTGCATCTCTCATTACTGTTCTTTCCAGTGGAAAATATAAATGGCACAAAGTTCTTTTACTAGATCTGAAATGTTTCCATAGCATTTAGAAGTTGTGTGTTTGACAAATGTGCGTAAGTTTTCATTACCTAGTAAGAGAAGAGAAAAGGTCCACAAGCCAGACGATACATGATGTATGAATTGAGAGTTCTTATAAGACGATCATCCTACGGAGTAATTAGGGGAGAATAAACAAGGTGAATGATGAATGATATCAGAAAGATCTACTCAGTCATGAGGAAAGAATAATTCTTATCTGTCTTTATTCACTGATGCTGAAGACCTGCCACATAAAAATTTAGCATTGCATTATTCTCATTGAGGTAAGTTTATGCTGTCATTAAATACAATGGTCCTCATCTCTGGCCCTCTCTCTTCTCTCCTGCAGTGTGGGGGTAGAGAGGATAGTCCTTAGCACATAAATTACCAGTTTCCTTTCTCTACATGACTGAACAAAAAATAGTGAAGACCAAAGGATACCACAAGAAAAAATAGTAGGGGAGAAGGTGGCCTTGCCTTTCATGAAATGAGCAAAGACTTGCTGAGTTAAAGTGTATTGAGTGTAGGTGTTTTGGTATCAGGGGCCGCAGAGGTGGCATCTACGATGAGAGGCCAGGGCTGCTCCATGCTGGACACAAATGGTTCCAGCCAACTCCAATGGACATAGATGAGCCCCTCAGCCAAGATTGTGGCACCTTGGGGAAAACATGTTTAAGAAAGGGTAAAAATGCCATGGAAAGAGAGGAGGGTGGAACAAAAAGAGTGAGTAAGAGCAGATGGAAGAGCAAGGCCTAAAGAGGAGGAGGAGAAGGAAAAGGAAGAAAAGGAGGAGGGAGAGGAGGAGTTCCATGGTAGAGCAGATATTCCTTGCTGCCTGTGGAGACCCCAGCCAACCTTGGAGAAAAGTGTGAGGAAGGAGTATCAGAGAGGAGGTGTTGTGAACTGACCACAACACCCATTTCCCATCCTCCTCTGCACTGCTCTGGAGGAGAGGAGGTAGAAGAGGTGGGGATGAAAGTGTGGAGTTCAGCCTGGGAATAGGAGGAGAGAAGGTGCTAGTTTAATGTTTTTGTTTCTCACTACCCAGGTCCTGCTTAATTGGCAATAAATTAATTTTTGCCATGTTGAGCCTATTTAGCCCATAACGGTGATTGGTAAGTTATCTCCCTGACTTTATCTCAAGCCATGAGCTTTCTTGTTATTTTCTTGTTTCCTCCCCTGTTCCCACTGAGGAGAGGGAGTGAGTAAACAGCTGGGTGCAAGTTTGATTGTTGTCCAAGGCTAACTCATCACATAGAGTAAATTCTAACCACAAGTTTAGATAAAACATAGATTTAATAAATCAATTTTTGAAGGGTTTCTTTATCAAATGCAACTTCTTTATAGCACTTTGTTGCTTATCTTTCTTGTCTTATTGTCAGTCTCCATCTGAATATTTTTACAAATTTTGATTTGTAGAATGGTACTTTAAAGTTTAACTAATATGATTATGGAAGCTTAAATTTTTGATTAAAAAAAGGAGTCAAGATTTAAAAAGGAATATAAGTTTTCTGATGTTTATCCTTCAATACAAAAGGCATTTTAGATGGATTTTATTGCAAATTTCTAAAAAACAGATTCTATTGTAATTACAGTATTACAAATCCAGAAAAGCTGTACTGAAATTAATGTAATGTCTCCATTTTACATTAGGAAAATTATTTTTTTTTATTAATTTTAATTGTGGGTAGAGGGGAAAAAAAGAGTCTCAAAATTTTACTTTCCATGTGTAAAATGTGTTTTTAAATAGTTTGCATAAATGGGTTATGTGTCCCTTTGTTGTTTTATAGCTATGGAGAATCAATTAAATTCAGAACACGGGAATGTATCTTTTGCGTACTGGTTTTGGAGGAGTCTGCATGGCTTTCTATTGTTGCTGAAATCTGACAGAAATAAATATGCTAACTGTAGCTTTAAGAAGATGGGTACAGAAAGGAAAATAACTACTGAGCTGGGCTTGTTGAAACTAACACCACTAATGCACAGACTCCTGGAAATGGATAATAACTGGATAAAATCCTGGTAAAATGATCCACATGAGGTCACAAAGGTCAACACAACCTATGGAAGGCTGGGTTTTGACACATTCCTCCAGACACCTCAGAGGAGACCCATCCATGGGCCAGACCACAGGCCAGAGAGAGGAAGAAGGTGACTCTGCCTTTGCTATGCACCCACAGCAAAGAAGCTGTGCGTCTACATTGTGGTCAGCACCAGAAAGAGAGCAGACCCCAGTGGGTGGCAGGTACCCACCATCATCAACATGAGTACCCTCCCAGAGAAACCCTGATGTCCCTTGTGCTGCCCCACTGGGTCTTTGGTGGTTAGAAAGGTGATGTCATTGTAGTTAATGTGTCAAAGTGTGAAAGTACCAGAGTCCTTTGTGTATGTATGACCAGACCACTTGTGCTGGCATTGTGGGTGTTTGGTTAGGTTTTGTGTATAACTGCAGTTTTAGTAATAAAGTTAACACAATAGTCCAACTATTATTGTTATGTAATGAAGGATAGTATAATGTATTGTTTGTTATCTATTATTATTGTTATTGATTAAACTGCCTGTCTCTTAGAGCAAGCCAGTCTTCAAATTCAAGAGCATTATTTGTCTTATGACACTGATGAAAACATGATCTAAATAGCTGGTACTAAGAATGGCACACAGGTTTTGCTATGTGTAAAACAGATGCCTGCCTTTGAATTACTTATTGACATCTTTGTAAGAAATAATCCAACTTCAGGTACATTGAACTCTGTAGCCTTATTTTGGATGAAACAAGTTGTCCTTTGGAAAAGTTTAGTCTCCATATAATATTCTATGAAAAGAAATATGTAAAGGTATAAACTTCTATAATCTGTTATTTTAATTCTGTTTTATGATTTCATATAACATACTGTATTATTAATATTGTATACAGAAATGAATGTTATATTGATCATTATTAATATAAATGGAAATAATTAAATTATCTTTAGTTCATAAGTTATTTGAGTGCCTTTTTTTGGGTATGTGTCTGAAAATCCAATTTTGAAGCCAGTTAAAGCTTCATTTCATACTCTTAAGAATCAAGGAACTCACTTAACCTATTTTACTGGTTTTGAAAAATGAAGAACAGTTTTGAAGAACTGTGCTGGGCTAGATGTTCAAAGGAAGGCTTCCCTCTGTTCATCATGAAACTGACTCTACGTGGAGTAAAGTGGGTCACACAGATCATGCAATGGGCTCAAATGGGAAACCCCAACTGCCCAGGAAACCTGGAAGTGATCAAGAAGTGGCCAGAAGACAGAAATTTTGGAGCATTGCCAGAGGAGGTGACTTGTGCTGAAAAGGCTCCACTGTATTAAAAAATACTGGGAAATGAGAGGCAATATGCCCTGTTCATTGATGGGTCCTGTCATACAGTGGGAAAGCACCAGAGGTAGAAATGCTCTGTGGAGTCCTGCATCGCAAATCACAGAAATTGTTGAAGAAATAGGTGAATTGAGACAGTTTGCAGAAGTGAAAGTCATCCAGCTGGCTTTGGATATTTTGAAAAATGGTCAGTACTCTATATCAGTACTGACTCAGGGATGGTGTCAAATCCCCTGAGGCTGTGGCTAAAGCAATGGAATCAGACCAATTGGCAGCACAGAGGTAAACCCACCTGGGCTGCTGCATTGTGGCAAGATGTGTGTCCTGGGTAGAAAGCCTGGTTGTAAAAGTACATCACATAGATGTTCACATACTCAAAGGTCATGCTACTGAAGAACATCAAAACAACCAGCAGGTGGACAATGCTTTTAACAACATGCTTTAACTTTTGGTCAACCCTGAATTGGTCAGACAGTTGGACTAGGTGATCATTGTAGGTCCCTTCCAACTGAAATATTCTATTCCCTTCTATTCTAAACAAAGTGGCTCAGGTAGACCTGAATGAGGGAATGTAACGGTGAGCTATTTATACCTCAGTGGGCCCCTGACATATCAGGACACATAGGAAGAGAAACAACATACAGATGGGCTTGTGACTGAGGGTTGGACTTGACTATGACACCATTGCACAGGTTATCCATGAATGTGAAATGCAGAATCAGAATCATTTAGGTTGGAAAAGACCCTTAAAATCATCAAGTCCACCACTACACCATGTCCCTAACTGACATGTCAACGTGTCTTTTAAATACCTTCAGGGATGGGGACTCGACCACTTCCCTGGGCAGCCCGTTCCAATGCTTAACAAACCTTTCGGTGAAAATTTTTTCCTATTGTCCAACCCAAACCTCCACTGGTACAACTTGAGGCCATTTCTGCTCATCCTATTGCCCGTTACCTGGGAGAAGAGACCAACACCCACCTCACTACAACCTTTTTTCAGGCAGTTGTAGAGGGTGATAAGGTCTCCCCTCAGCCTCCTCTTCTCCAGGCTGAACAACCCCAGTTCCCTCAGCCTCTCCTCATAAGACTTGTGCTCCAGACCCCTCAACAGCTTTGTTGCTCTCCTCTGCACACGTTCCAGCAAAGCAACGTCTTTCTTGTAGTGAGGGGCCCAAAGTAACTGCTAAGCGTGATGGAGCCCTGTTTTCCTGGAGATGGCCAAACACCTGCCTGCCCATGGGAAGTAGTGAATGAATTCTTTGCTTTGCTTTGCTTGTGTGGGCAGCTTTTGCTTTACCTATTAAACTGATTTTATCTCAACCCACAATTTTTCTCCCTTTAATCCTTCTGATTTTCTCCCCCATCCCACTACTAGGGAGTGAGTGAGCAGCTCTGTGGGGCTCAGATGCCTACCACACCACCACATTATGGCAGAGGAATCCCAGCCTCTACAATTTTAATAAATATGTAGTCTGTATTGAAACTGACTTTCACATAGACTCCAAAATAAGAGAAATATGCTTTAAAAGCTGCTTAAGCAGCTCCATAAGATAAAATCATGCCTTCCTCTAGGACAAGAGCTGACTTAAAATCTGCTGGCTTGCCCCAGCACCAGCTTGCAATTCAATGTGCCAGCTCCTGTTTATGAATGATCAGCTCCACCCTCTAGCTGCTTACTCAGTAGGCAATTCAAAATAATACCAGATATTTATATATATATTCTTGATCACAAGCAAAAGAAAAAGAGGGGAGTTATATTTGTCTTTATTGCTAGTTTATGTACAGTCCAACAAGCAATCCAGTTCTTCATATTTACTAAAATGAACTCATACCAACTTACAAAAAAATGAAAAATAGATTTTATATAGCTTTACCAGAAAATAAATAGATAGATGAATAAATAAGTAAATAAAGTGCAGCCAGGCAAACCCTAGAAGCTTTTTTTTTTTGATATCCCAAAGAGAGGTTGATGAAAAAAAGTATTTCAAGTCTATTTTAGAAGTAATTCTGATAGTAGAATTAAAAATAAAACCTTTGAGTTATAATGAAATTCCACTGCAGTTTTAACTGTGTCTCTGGTTACCCTAAAGTCACAATGCACATATTCTGTATGAATAGAGCTTATGGCATAATATGATATGAAGTCTAATATCATAGATGGTGTCTTGTGTCCTCTTTCATTACTCAAGTGCTCTCAGGATGTTGTTGATGGTATTTGTATTCACCACTGCTTAATAAAATCCCCTATGGTGAAATTTTTGTTGTAAAGTATGGTAATTTTCTAAGTGAAAAATAGGGTATTATTAAGCTGTATATTGATGTTAGTAATGTGACTTTTACTGCGGGTGTCTGAATGCCTCCAGTAACTATTCAATGAATCTGTCCCTGAAGGAAAGTGTGAAGTATTGCTGAATTATTGCTGTCAAAACTAACAGAGGCTTTATATCACAGTGACAGTCTGTGCTATAAAAAAAAGAAATTGCATCAGACAGAGACAAGAAAAAACCCCAACCCCTAACAAAAAAACCAAACCAAAACCACAGTTCCTACACAAGTATTTTGCTCCATTTTCCAGTAAATCTTCCCCTATTTCATTTGAATCTCAAATATTATATTGGATTTTATTAAATTTATTTTTTCTATTTTCAGATTACTTCTTCTTTCCTTAACAACCTTTGTAGAGACCACTTACTTCCCTCTACCTGTTTTTTTAAAAAGGCATTAAAACTTTACAGGTGGTGTTTTCAAATCCACAGCCAGCCTTGTTATATTGTACTTATACAGAAGCTAATGTGATACATGTTGATCAGTACTGGCAGCTGTTCAAAAGCCTCCTCTATACTATGATAAATCAATAATAATTTACAACTGAAAATTTAGTCTAAAGATACAAGTTGGGTCACACAAAGAAGTGTGAAACTACTAAAAATTTGAGTTAACTTCTGTCACAAAATCATGAAATACAAAAAAATATATACATTATGAAGAACTGAAAAAGAGAGGTATTTACATAGCAGATTTGATTCTTTTTTTCCTGTTTTAAAGTGTAAACCAATGAAACCACATCTGATAGGAATGCTCAAATGCAAAAGAATATGAAGAGTTTACTACTTCAACATTGTTTCCAAATATATATGAAGAAAAAAATGCATTTAGGAGTCTGTGGAAACATGTCTAGATTTCTCTTTCAAAACTTCATCTTTAAAAAAGAAATTTTCAGATTCTGAGCTTTCTTAAGAGAAATTCAGGGTATGGGGTTGGTATTTTGTTGGGTTTTTTGAACAAAAGATCTGAAAGGAAATGAAAGTTTCAGCAGTTCTACTAAGGTATGTATTTTCTATGAATATTGTAACTCTCAACCGAATTAGACTATGGACAACCTAATACAATAACCTGGAAACACTAAACTTTATAGATTCATTTTGTGTGTATACGTATGTGTTGGATTCTGTTTTGTATTTTTTCCTGTTCAAGCATTCCCATGTGCCCTAAGGCTATCCCCAACATATACAAGACATAACCTTGCCTTCATTCCATAAAAAATATTATTCTGCTGAATTGCAAAATAATCCTCATATTGTTTTAGACACATAGCACATAAAAACAACAGAAACTAACAAATGTAAGAAATATTTATAATTTTGATACAAAGGTGCATGACTACAACCCAGTGCTAGATGGGTGTGCACTTAGACATAAATGGAAAGATGCTTGTTTATCTCTGGCTTATAAGAAGATGTTTGGATGAAAACTAAATTATTAAAGCCTAGGTTAGAGGAGAAGATAAATTACACTTATAGAATCTTAGCTATTCACAAAGAATTCAGCAGGAAAAGCAGATTTGTGGACAGAAGTGAAACAAAAAGGAAACAAAAGGCTACCTTCACAGATAGGTTCACTGTATGTAGGAAAACATCAAATGAAGAAGCAAAATAATGAAACAGAAGTTGGTAATTTGTTACAAAAGCCATGCAAAAGTAATGAGATCTTAAATTCTGTAAGACTTCGGAGGACATACAAGAACAACCACAAGTATAGCACTGCAACACAGCAGACGTACTGTTTTCACAGCTGTTAGCCCACCACAGTTTTATTAACTTAGCAATAAAAGGGCTAATGGCTTTCCAGGCCTTTATGGACCTGCCTGGTCTTTGTTTCATCTTAATTTTAGCTGCAACACCACATTGCCCAATAATCTGATGACTAACTTGCTTGTAGCTTCAGCTTAGCTTATGTAACTGTACCAAGGAATTTAATGACCTATGGTAGAGGTTTAATAAAACTTAATAATCATTGAAACTAAATTTGTGCATCAGGCAAAAAGAACTGTTATTGATTGAATACCACATTCAAGAGTGAAGAGGAAAGAAAGTAAACTACCACCACTACGGACACCATACTCTTCTTGACAAAGGACTCTCAATACTGGCAACACACCAGAGCATCCCGTTGCCACAGAAATCAGGAAGAACGAACCTCGTAACACCAATGTAGTGTTAAAAGGCAGGCATTCTTTATTCAAGGCACTGGATGCATGGGGGATCGCTCCACCTAATGTGCATACCTTCAAGCGGCAACTTGCCCCGTTTATGTGTAGCAAAGTATTACATATGCATGAAGTTTCCCGATATGCCTATACATATGCATAACCTGTCTCCGCTTTGTATTGAAATTAGCTTCAGGAGTTCATGTCCATAAATCCCTCCCCACTGCACTTGCTCAGTGCCTCCTTGTGGTGGTCGTCGGGGGTGGTGGGGATGAAGGCTGATGGCTCCTCTTTGTCACCGCTAGTAACCCCTTGTTCTTGCACAGACTCAGTTGCTCCTTGGCTCTTGCCCAAACTGCAGGGTCGGTGTAAACCAGTTCTTAAGTTAAACTCCTGGTTCTTATCAAAAATTCCTTCATAAGGAGCCACAAATATTCCTGCGTCAATTAGTTCTCATTCCTTCTAGTCTAGCAACCTTGACAAACCGTTATTATCCTTTTGCTTCATCCCCTCCCGATTCTTCCCGTCCTTGAATAGGGTTCTAAATTTACTAAGTAACTAGACACTACTGACTTTAGAAAAACATCCAGACTGGACACTACTGACTTTAGCAAAGCATCAGCAAACTAGACAATAAGGCCTAAATCTTATGCATGTAAGCCGCTTACATCGGGGGGTCTTTTGACACTTAAGGTATCACCATAGTAAGAAAAATGGCCCTTGAGTTTTCACTGAAGGAGCTTAGAAAGGTGAGTACAGCAAAGGAGAACGGGGGAAGATACTAGAAAGTCTGTATGCACAATACTTTTAACTGAATTATTAATTGGAATAGGAAATAATTTAGCATTTTGAATAAAAAGTATTAATATAATTGTAATTAGATTAATGAAAGCTGCTGGTTGCATTTTGATTAGACTGTTAAAACATTACTTAGACTATAAATAAATTCTTGTGTCTGCATAAAAGATGTGTTCCCTTTTTACCCATAAGTGAAAAAGTGTGATAAAAGTTGATTCAGGTATACGTTTACAGTCTCATTATTTAGTACAGGTTTGTGTATGTCTTCTACAGACCAAAAGTGACTGTGACTGGTCTTTAAACTCTCTCAGAATCACAGCAGAAACAGATAAAATATTTATGTGTCTCTTAATGCCTGGCAGGACATACTAGATAAAAGGATGTTTATGCCATCTAGTTTAGGAATCTATCTTAGTTTTTTAAAGATACTTCTGATGTATGGAATATGGGATTTATTCCCATGTTGCACATCCAGATATGCACCCCAGTTGCTTGTACACTGGCATCTGAATGCAAAGCTCCTCCTTCTCTGCATCCAGTTTTCTCTGGTAAAAAAAAGGCCAAATGCCTGATATGGAGGCAACTGTTATGTTCTCCAGCAGTCCCCTACTCTGGGTGATCAGATCAGACTGTTCCAGAGCTTTGATGCTGAGTCATACTCAAGTAGCATCTATTTCTCTGCAGTGATTAAATAGAGAGCATATGCTCCTAACTTAAAAGTGAAACAACATGCCTACAGATATTTATGCTAAAAATTCTTCTGTTTTTCTATTCTGCCAGCAGTAATGTTATGAGAGTTATTAGGCTAACAAAACAGAAAGGCAAATCCATGGAAAAGTGTCTAAATCTATTTAAGGGAAAGGTTGCTTCCAGAAAAAGGATAAAATTGCTGAGAAGCAAAGTATGCTAGCATTTCAGAATTACTTGAAAGAATAAGAATTTTTAGAGGCATTCTGGGACAAAGCTTAAAGAAAAGAGGATGGATTGAAAATGGAGATAACCTTTAAAAACAATTCAATTTAATGAAGTAGACCAATCCAATAATATAACAATGTATGCTGACATAGCCAGGTGTGACATATCATATACAGAAAGCTTTATAAAGATAAATAATTTTCCACAAGTTTAAAACACTATGTGATACTAATTAATGATTATGATTCAATCATTTGGTACCCTAAAGGACAGCAAACCCATATATCCCATCAGGTAATGGACACTTTGTACACAAAACATTCTGTGTAATTTTTAAATGAAAATAGGAAAACAAAAGACACTACAAGATCTGGAATACGACACTTTATAATGTATCAGTTTGTGTTTCAAGGACAGCAGTCATACTTTCAGAGATATGCAAAATAAATCATAATTTAAAAAATGCATCAAATTGCACTCATATTTCTGGGACCTACTCAGAACAAGGATCTATGACTCAGAATTGTAATTTATCCAACTCCAGTCATTCAGGTGTCTGATTATGCACTTCTGAATCTCATGCCCACTGCCATTAATGTCACAGGATCCTGAACACAATATGCAACTATTGATGCTGCTTAGTGAGCACAATGCCACATTATAATGTGGGTTGTTTGGGGTTTTGTGGGTTTTTGTTTGATTTTTTTTTTACTTTGGGTGTTTGTCTTTTCAGTTATTCATTGAGCTTGGGACTCATCTCTCCTACCTTCAGACCAGTGACAGTTTACAGCTGAGTTAGTCACCTCAAAATCCTTTACAGTCAAAGAAGAGATACGTCAGTATAGGGGCTCTGTAATTTCCATATGAGAATGGTTTAGTAATTACTGTATGGTGCTCATATCATAACATCAAAGTTCAGATAGCCATAATAGATTATTAAAAGTGTGAAAGACAGATATTTTGAATGAAATAATATTTCTCTGTGCCGATCCCATAAGTTGTTTATTTTTCCTGTGCTGCCTGGTGTTTGCTTGTAGGACTGTTTAGCAACTGTCTAATATGTATTCCCTTAGGACTTTTAAGTAAAAATGCTGTTTATTCTGTTTTGATCCTTTAAGGAATTTTTAAAGCAAGAAAGGTAATATCAAATTAATTATTAAGCATGAATTTCTTTGCATATAAAAAGGTGGCATTCTTAGGTATTGTTATTTCTTTTAGGAGGCTTGAAACAACAAAAAACACAGTATCTTTAAGCAAAAAATGTTTTCCTACATGTCTTCCTGTACGGTGCAGTTTTCCATCAGATGTTTCTCCACTCATTATTAATTACTGGGACTGTATAAGTGTTCTTAGTGAGACATCTTGCAGTAAGTGCCCCTTTCTGCATTTCAGATCCTTTAGTTGGTCAGAACTGATTTCACCAGACACATAAAAAAGACAGTGGCTGGATTCTGTCCAAATGCTTCCTTCATTCACACAGAAAGATCTCAATAATTTCAATGTGAGACTTCTGTCTTATTCCAGGGAGCACTGAATAGCTTTAGGGAAGACTACAGGGTAGTGAAGAAGTGAAAGCAATGGAAAAGCTTATACAGAATTCAGTAGGGGTAGATTGTATCCATAGAGGAGTAGAAAAGGAAGATCTTTTTTTTTCTTGTTTTCCTTTTGAGCAGGTAAGGGAAATTGTGTTCCCTCTTGATTCTACCTTCAGACAGTAAAAGATATAGATATATATCTATTTAGATATATAGATATAGCTTTTCTTTTGATTTCTTAAATTCAATCAAATTTAAAGCTGTAAGAGATATGTGGGATCATTAAGATGTGCATCACCAAAACAGAATAGGAAATGAGAATTCAAGAGATTGCAGATGTCTTTGGTTTTAAATGAAAACAGTCATTAATATCTCTTTACATTCTGGAAAAAAATGGAGGAAAAATGTCCTTTTTTTTTAAACTGATGGGCATAAATATGCAAAAAGGATTTTAAACCATAGGGAGGGAGAAAACAGAGAGGGGAGGAAGACTTCTTTATGTAATACTTTATGTGCCTGAAGAAGAATTGTGGTGTTATGGGAAATACACTGAATAAATTTATCTAAATTTTTGTTAAGGATTTCAAAGGTTTCATCTTCCGACTGTGCTAATAACTAATCATTTGGAAAATTTATTCTTTCTTTTCCTTGTTATTAATTATAGGAAGATATTAATTTATTTTTGAGGTGCTGCTAGGGAAACACTGGAACCATCTGTACTCTAGTATAATTTATGAGAAATACAAACCATATAATTAGCTGTACCTAAGCATAGTTTTTTTAGAGGGGAGTGTTTACAAAAATTATACTTTGTTCATGCAGCGTGTGCTGAAGAATGTATTTATTCAAATGCATTTTGCAATATTCAGACATTCTTAAGGGATTTGCCTCTGAAAATAAAAAAAAAATACTCTGAATGTCGTCTTAACTTAGAGATTTAACTGCTAAATCAGCGTATCTGTATTTTCTGTAGTTAGCCTCAAACTTCAAAAATATGTAAGCAGATGTTGAACTTAAAGTACATATGTAGATTTACTGAGGTTAATGAATAACAGGGTAATTTAGCACATACTGTATTCTCTGTAAATAACAATGCTGAATCTTACCATGTTATGTTTCTCCTTGCTTTGCTTTGTTTTTACTTAATCTAAAACATTCCAAATCAAATTAAGAACTGCATTTAAACAATTACATTTCTTTAAAGATACATTGAATTGTCACCAACTTCAAAATTAAGTGCGTATGTTGAAACATCTTGAATAGGACCATCAGTCAGGGTCTAAGCTCCAAATTTTGGAAAAAGATTTAGTAATGTACTACTTAGCCTAAAATCTATCCTCAGTTAAAAAGGGAGGGGGTGAGGGGCTAAAGGTGTTGCAGATTTCATAAACCAGTAATTATGTATTATCAATAATAAACTTTTGTTTGAAAATTATGTCCCATGGCTCCATGAAAGAGCAATCTTTCAGTTAGCAAATAGGTATCTAGAATAAATAGGCATCACTGTGTTGTAATCAATCTTTTTTTCTGTGACAACAGTTATAGATTAACTTTTTATTAGGGTAAAAAGGTAAGGGGTTTGGAACTCTAGGAAGAAAGCCTGTTTCAATTATAGTGCATAATAATGAAAATGTCTTTTTCTTAAATGGACTTTTACTGAAAAAAAAAATAAAATCAACCTTTTTCCCTATCATAGGAAATGAAGAAGTGCAAAAATCTGAAGCTCTGAAAGGAAATGTCTTATACTGGTTTTATATGAAAAACATAAGTATGATGAGAGCTTGATTGCAATTTTAGTATGTGTGCACTTGGAAAGTTAACGTTAACTGTGGTTTTCTGTGAAAAGAAAAAAGCAATCATAGTACAACTCACAGATTACGACAACATAGTGCAAAGTATAGGTATTAAGAACACTGATCAAACTACAAAATGATCTGCTGTTGTCATAGATAAGATGGTTTTTAGACAAGTGTTGCAGCACAACTTTTGACAGTATTTAAGCAAAGACATAAGAGATACAAAAGATGATTAGAGAGAACAGTTATCTTTCTCCATTCAGCAGTGAAAAGCACCTAGACGTTTCTGGGAAACCTTTTATTGAGGCTAAGAAAGTCATAGAAGTAGTGGCTGTAGGCCTGCAGAAATATTTTATTGGTTGTTGAGCTTCATCTTTTTCTTCATTCTTCCATCAAGATGGTATAATAACTGACAGTCACAGTAATACTCTTAATTCCAATTTTTACATTACAACATGTCCCAAACACCTAATGGGCAGTCCCTTGTATGACATATTTATGGTCATTAAAAAAAAAATTCCTTAGTCAATATTTTGTCTGCAATGGATCTCCAGAAGTCAAATAGTCCTACCTCTTCAAATAAGGTCTAATTAGATCAGGTTGTTCAGGAACTTGTTTAGTTGAGTCCTGAACACCTCCCAGGATGGAGATCTCACAGACTCTTTGGGTAACCTGTTCTAGTGTTTGACTTCCTCATGGCATTTTTTTTTTCTCATCTAAATAGTCTACATGGTTTAGAATTCCATGGATGCATCTATCATAAGATGAGGCTGATAAGAAAGATAGTTCCCCTGAGCTGTGAGCATCTTCCATTTCTTGGGATATATTTCTTGGTTTGATTCATATCATAAATATATACATAAATCAACAAGAAATTTTCACACAGCATAAACCCTGATTCTCAGACAACTTTATAGAGAAGTATATTGTAGGAAGGACTCTTTATATTATTCAGTAAAGTAGAATACATTTTTATATAATAAGGGTTGTTATGATAATTTTCCAATTATTTGTTTTGTATCAAAGTAGATCACACTTAAGAAAATCGTTATCATTCTTACTGATAAATATGCTAATTCATATACAGAAAGTGAAAGGAAGTATCTTGTACTTAATATTCTGGGTATTTATGACTGCACAAAGGAAGGTACTAAAAGTAATAATTTAGAATTGCAAGCATCACCTGTTTTTTTAATCTGATCTACCTTTTTATCTGTGTTCCAGTGTCTACCCTGTGGAATAACATAGCAGTTATGTTTTAATGTTCTTGCCAGTTGGAGCTTTTTAAAAAAATTATAGACATCCTTTGTAATACAGTACAGGTGACTCTGCAACAGGCAATATTATTACACAATTCTCTGTAAAAACTAATCAACCCAGTTTAAAAACTGGCTGTTTCTGGCCCCAGTTAGCATAACTGAAAGGCTGAAGCAGGACTGCACTTCGGTGAGTATTAGACCTCAGAGTCTAATTCTACATTTGAAATTGTATTGGGTGTAGGTGTCCAGGTGTTGGCAGCAAGGGGCTGCAGGGATGGCCTCTATGAGAAGAGGCCAGGGCTGGCCCATGTTGGAAGCCAGCACCCATGGGGACACTCAGACATCTGGGCCTACCTATGCCACCTCCACTATGCATGGGGACCCAGGTGACTGGTGACCCTGGAATCTGGGAGACCCACAGCACTCCCACTATGGGGATCCAGGCGTCCAAGTGTCCCAAGTCAAGCCTGTTTTTCCCATGATGGTAATCAGTAAGTGATCTCCCTGTCTTTATTTTGATCCACAACCTTTTCCACCTTACTTTCTCTCCCTGTCCTGTTGGTGAGTGAGAGTGAGAGAGCAGTTAGGCAGGCATCTGGCTGAAGTCCAAGGTCAACCCACCACAGTCCTTTGTGGCTGGCTATTTCTTGTCCCAGCTAACATAATTGAAAGGCTGATGCAGGACATTACTGTTGTTTACCTTCCTAATGTATTTATGGACAACAGTCTTAGCCACTCTTTGCTTTGTTAGTGAACATGGCCAACTCTTAGAGAACAAGGAATAGTAGAAAAATGCATGCATTTTGAAAGGGGAACGCAAAAAAAGAACAAACTGGTTGGACATCGTCTTCTAATGGAAGAACACAAGATACTCCAACCATACTAAAATATGCATGTAAGCAAAGAGAAACCAGCCATATGCAACACTGAAAACGCTTTAAAGATTGATAGGTAGTATAAGAGCATATCAGCTTGTCTGTCCATTTATATTCAGTTGAATGTGGTCATTTGATTGCTACAAACAAATTTTATTTACATCAGAGTTCTTTTATTTCCAATATAAGTAAATTATACACAATGGAAAATTTAACTGAGTTTTTAGGACTGAGACTTTTTGAATATCTTATAAGGAAACTTACAAGATGCCTGAGAAACAACTGGCCCTTTGCGGAACTGCTTTTAAGATGGAGATCTCACCTTTGGTGCTCACCTGAGCTGGAGTGTCACAGCAATGTTTATGACTGACCATGGACCCTATTGGTCTGGACATGGACACTGGCAGCAACCCATGGGCCAATGTCCCATTCTGTCATTGACCTTGTCCCCTGGGAGGGCTGAGCCAGGGGGACAGGCCCTGGCTACATGGCCCTGCCATTATGGCTGCATGGGAACTTCTGCTGTTTCCAGCTTCTAGCCTCAGGGAACTGCTGTCCCATGCAGAGCTCTGACCAAAATTTACTGTTTCTTGCCACCAGAAAACTAAATTGATATTCTGTAGAGAAGTGGGTCATCAAAGAAGTAATATCAGGTGAGTTTACTACATAGTCACAGGGTAGAAGGAGTATAAGTAGTGAAGCTTCCTAAATTTTCATTATTTGATTTCATGTTAATGTTCTGTTGGCCTTTGGGTTTTTACATAATTTCTGCCTTCTTTAAATTTTAAATATCCCTTGATTCTCCCTCTCTCTGGAAATAAACTCAATGCCTGTTAAATGCTCTTTTTTGAGTTGTGTGGTTTTTGTGTTTGGTTGGTTGGTTTTGTGTTTTGGTTTTGTTGTTTTTTTTTTTTTTTATTTACCTTTTGCCTTTGCTTGATTGTTTTTTTTAAAAAAAACTGGGTCTGAATATTGTGTCAGATAAAAGGGAAAAGGCAATGCTTCATTTTTTACAGCTACCCATTCAACAGCATTCCACTGTGAGTCAGGAAGAGTAATAATTCTGATAATAGCATGTCTAGAGTCAAGTAAAACTGAAATGTGACAGCAAGATACCCACAGGAAAAGTAATCTTGCAGTCCTTATCTTCTCACCTAAACCTCCCTCCTTCTTCCTGTAAAACTAGTCTGACATGAATCCCAAGATGAATGTCTAGCTATAAGTGCATGTTGTCTTGAAGAAGTGAGCAAAGGGAAAGGTAAGGAGTGATTTAATAGTTCATCTTCATGCCAATATCATGACCCTTGTCATGAAGCTGGTTTAAAGAAAAAATCACAGCTTGACTTTCCCCTTACTCACTTCTATATGGCAGCATGCAGTCATAAGCAACACTCATTCTTGAAGTATTCATCCTAGGGCTCTCTTAGCTAATAGAACACGAAATTCATATCAAGAAGCCTGGTATAACAAAGTACGTTTACGAGGTTTTAATATTAGAGGGTTAAGAGGAACACTAGCAATTAATTTATTAGTTAAGGAGTTATAATGATTTTCAATTCACAAATGAACTGGGTATTCTTTAATTAATTATTTTTTTTAAGAAAATAATAGACAAACACTAATAATAAAAGAGCCTAGTCCTGCTTAAAAGAAATGCAGTAGCCAAACCACCTTCATATGTACTGGGACAAAGGATGTCTAAAGTATTTATAACTTACAAATTTGATTAATAAAATGTGTCCTATAAATTCAAATGTGTTGTTTATCTATAAATGTATAAACATAATTTTCTAAAGTTTTAATGTGCATGTTGTAAGTGCCTATAACAAAAAAGCTTGAGAGTCATACTACAGTATACAAAATATTTAACAGAGGGAGTAAACAAGTCATATATCTCAGGAGAATGCACTCAGTAACTTTTCCAGAAACAGTTTCCACATCAGTTAAAAATTGCTGCATTTAATATAATCATGCAAGTTACTCTTAAAGTGTAATAGATATTCACTATGTATAGCATAATAATGAATGTATTGCCCTATACAGTAGATTCATAGAATAAATAACATTGACACTTACCCTGTTATAGGGATTTATTACTATTTGCTTAAATATTTTGTGGATTAAACATATCTTTAAGCTTAAATGGGACTTTGCTGAATTAGGATCTATTAAATAATTTTTCATGCTGGTTTGTTTTTAATATAGAAAATAAGAGAGCAAAATGAAGCATGTTAAATTAAATCTACTTAATGTTGCAGAAAATCCAGAATCTATATTGTCTATTTCTCACTACTCAGTTTTGTTGTGTTAATATTGAACTACTGCATCTATTTGATATAAGTAATGTAAACCTCTAGGCCTTTGTGTGTGTTCATATCCACTACATGGCATACTACTAATACATTTGCTGAAGTCTTTCAGAAAAGGAGTTTCTGATCCTTTTATATATATTGATATTGCCTACTCAGGTCAGAAGTTTTCCAGGATCATTGGGGAAAAAAGGTCCTAATAAGGAATTTTAAATTCTGGCCTACAAGGATTTGAAAACTGGCCTGGAAATATAAAAAGTGACTAGCACACCTTCTTTCTCTGGCCAGTCTAGGTTTAAAATGTCTTAAAAATAGGTTCTTTAATCGAGCAACTTGAATCAGAAAGTTTAAGCTGGGGTGTCTAGGTAGTACCAATTGGTGGCAGAAGGTGCATGCAAAGGCTGTCCAGAAGTCCTAGGCACCCAGAAGAACAGTTCAGTGTTCCTGAAGGAGTAATGTGGAGACATTCAGAGCTGGAGATGGAAAACCACAAGCACATGCACAGGAAGGATGAATCTGGAGAGCAGGTGCTTTGCCTTCATGAATTCAGAACAATGGGCAGTCTCCTGAGGGCAGTGACAACTGGTTTTCTTTAAATAGTATCTCTTATTTATTGTACTCCCTCAGGCAGTCTCTAAGCCTTCTTCAACTTGGAGAGGGGTTGCATGCAAACTGTCATTTTCCAGAAAAAGACTTAATCAGAAAGCTCTAGTCAATGCTGGCAGAGCGCTAGATTCCCTTCTTCTTACAGCAGCTCTTCAGAGTAACTGCAAAGGAGTTTGACTTAATAGATTTGTTTAAGTGAAAAGCACTTTCACTTTATGTTACAGCATTGAGATTTGACATTTTTATTAGAAGGGTTATGCCCATATTCATAATTAGAGGTTACCCTAATGTCTCTTGTACATAAATTGGATAGAATATAAACATATAATGTTTTTGAATTTTGGTGTCATATTTAGACAAACAAAAAGATGGAGGTCACTGTAACAAAGGCTATACCAATTAATGAAACAACAGAGCATGCCAACTATGCTTATGAATGAGAGCTGACTGATCCTGTGTTCACTCTTTGAGATTTTACTGGTTATTTAAGCTATATTCATACAACATTAAAAGAAAAATCAAGCTCCATTGATGTCATTACTAAAAGTTTGAATTAACCCAGTGGGCCCTAGATTTAGCCCTCAGGTACTATTCTAATAGAGATAATATCTACCATAACTGTGGTTGATTATTAACCTGTGTTACTAAGATTAATAGCGTTTGAACATAATTATATCTAGCTAAGAAAGCTCCAAATGATTACCTGATTTATAACACAATAGCCTTTTTCAAACTTCACAGAGTTGTTTGTTTTATATAGCCTATTTAAAGCAAAATAATGTATAACTTTTAAAACATATATATTTCAGAATAATATTTACAAGTATAGTATGATTCTAAATTCAAGAAGACACCTTTTTTTTCTATTTTTAATAGAGCAGATACTGCCTAGTTACTAAAGTTGCAAACTGTGTTGGCATATAAATAAAAATTGATCAATTTTTGGAATTTTATTTTTCTACATTAATGAAGCATTTCATTATTGAAAAAAATGGATTCTTTAAAGAAGGTCTGTCTTCCCCTGAAGTTAATGCTACATTTTTGCAATGTGTATGTGTATGCACATCAACTTTTCCTACAGAAATATTGATACTTTTTGCAGGAAGCTTTGCAAATTACCAGTAAACTTTTTTGAAAGGTATTTTTTTTCTTTTCTGAAATAATATACAACATTTTTAGTTTAAACCCTCCCCAAAAGAGGGACACTGATAAAATGCTTCTGACTGATTTTTCAAAGCTTTTGCTATATGCAGAAGACATAAACTAAGGAAAATATTTTCTGGAGGAAGGCAGTTCTAATTTTTTTTTCTCTCTGATCATCCTGAAACGGCATGTAAACATCAAAATTTAATCTGTCCCTAATGAAATGCATCTTCTTCAGCAAAAAACATCATTAAAGATAATTTGTCTGTTTGAGTCTTAGTTCAGCAAATGCATATATTCTTTCTTCATTTTAGTTATTCAAAATGCTCAAATTAAGGAGTATCCTGTATGCTTGAGAAATAGGAGTATCTGTTGAATTAGCCTTCACTGAAATCTCTTGCAATGTCTTAGCTACAACTCAGAAAAGTATACATTTTTCATTCTCTGTAATCTTTTAGTCACCTGTGGGACAATCAATGACATTTTCCTTCTTGATTGTGTGGATTCTCTTGGGTTTTCTATTCTTTAAAATTCTGATTTTTTTCCTCTGTGTTGTTAAGAGGGTTCTGCAGGTCTCTTCTATATGTTCTGTGTTTCTCTTCATCAATCAGTTGTCTTACTTCTTAAACTTCACTTGCAAGTGATATGGAACAAGAACAGTTTGTGTTTTCAGTGTAGAGATACCAATACTAGAATCCTAAACCTTGTGGAGAATTTCAACTATAACTACATTATTATTTTAAAGCATTTCAGAAATATCTTTTCTCCAAATTACTTTAGAAATACTCACCAGCATTTCCTTAATGATTATGTTTCAAAGACTCAAAATAAAAGCTTCTCTCAACAAACTGAAGTTTGGGGACTTTTTTCCTTTACCACCATTTTGCATGACAGATGGCAAGCAAGAGGCATTAGAAAATTCCACACTGAAGATGCGTATCCTCCTTGGATGCATTTGCACTGTGTGCTTTGTATAGATAATACAAACATATTTGGAAGACATGTGTTTTCATATAGACACACATCTATACATATAGACAAGTTTGGAAGGTGGTCAACAGAAATTTCAAAGAAAATACTTTAAATTGTATTCTGGTAACCTCTCTAAGTTTGCTTCTGCTTTCACTGTCTAGGTTTTGCCCTGCCTTCACATGATTACTCAATAAAATACAGTTAATCTGTAAATTACTGTTACACTTATGCCAAGGGCACTCATAAATATCACACTCTGCATGTATATATTTTCTAGTAAACCCTTTATTTAAGAACGTCATATTTGCAACCCAATGCACCATAAAACTAGCAGACCATATCTGTATTGACTTATCTTAATTGTTATGGAACTCACCCCGTTACACGAACATGTATGTGTACCTGTACTACACATACATTCACACAGATTTATCTCTGTTTTTCTCTGCACATAATAAAATGTAATTGAGCTAATTGCAGAGTAGCTTTGCATTTGTATTTTGTGAAATTTGTCAACCCGACAAATTTACCCTGGCTCAGGAAGATCACACCTGAACATAGTAATTATGCTAGCAGTGACATCTAGGTCATCTAAAAGAGTCTTCTTGCCACAACTTTAGACCAGGCATGTGCACATTATTCTAGAAAGATATTTATCCAATATTTTCTTGAAAAAAACCTGTAATGGGAACAACAACTTTCTTAGCTCTTTTTTTTTTTTTTTTTTGGTGAACCACTGGTTTCAAAGTAAGAAAAACTGTGGTTTGTTCTTTTTCCTACAGGTTAACCAAAGTCTAGTGTTGCTTTTTAAGATAATTGATTCCTGTACTCTTCTAGCTAGCAATTCATCATTAACATCTTTGTGACATATACAACTGTTTTTATTTCTACTATCAGCTCACTGTTTTATAGGTTAAACAAATAAAGCTATCTCAACATATTTTTCATTCATTCTCATTTTACTTCTCTAGATTCTAAGTCTCCTTGGCAAGCAGTGCCAGTCTGAGTACGACTCCCATTGCAGCCTTTCTAATGCAATGTAAAGAGAAGGCACTGGTGTGTGTGCGTTTGCGTTGTACATTTTGGTTTCATTAAGTTTTAAAGATTCTATATACCACGTGATAAGAATTATCAAAATAGAAAAGGGAAGATTCTTAAGCTGACTACATTGTCCTGATGTACAGCTCTGTGCTGAGACTGAAACTAGCTTAAATACATAGAGGTGAAGACTGGAAAAAAAAACAATTGCAATTGAACAGTGTTTATAATTAGTCTTAGATTCATAGAACCTTTTAGGCTGGAAAAGACCTTTAATATCAAGTCCAACTGTTTCCAAACAGCAGTGAAAGTAGTTTTGTGGTACAGGTGTCAGAAGTAAGATTAAATATTTTAAACATGAGAATAAGATGCAGCTAATTCTGAAATGTACAATAAAATAAAAAGAAATTACTATTGTGTAAAAGGGAAGTCCAAACTCACAGCCTAAGGACAGCAGCTGATCTCTGCTGGTGGTTTCACAAGAAATTGGCAACAACTATGATTCTTGCCAAACTGCCAGAGCTGAAGAAAACCCATGTAAAAGCTTTGGTAGCAAACTGAGTTTTAGGTCTCTCATTGATGCTTCCACCAATCACAGAAATGTTGCAGAAAGCCAATATAATTATCAGTGCATTACTACCTACTTTTTGCAAGAGTATGTTATTATTGACTCATGCATATGTGTGTCAACTGTAACTCAGGGATCCTTTTGTACAAAGCAGCTGGCTAGTGTGTTCCTCATTCTTCATCTGCATATTTCATTATACCAATATGTAGTGTTTGATATAGCATATGGTACTTTTTCTTTAAGTCAACTGACTTCTGCCTATTCTACTTTCCACAATTTTAAAAACTTAAAGGTGAAAAGAAAGGCCTGTTGTACCCTTCTGGAGGAGAGGAGTGGCATTTCCTTTCTTCCAGTTCTCAGGCACCTCCCCCACTTGCCATGATCTTTCAAAGATTATGGAGAGTGGTATCACTGGGTGGCTTCCTCGGCACTCATGGATGCATCCCATCAGGTCCCTAGTACTAGTGTGTGTCCAATTTGTTTAAATATTTTTGTGTCATGGTCCTCCTCCACTGAGGGTAAGTCTTCCTTGCTCCAGACTCTCACTCTGATTTCAGGTACCTGGGATTCCTGAAGCTAAGTTTTAACAGTAAAGACTGCAGCAAAGAATGTGCATAAAGATTCCAATGCATTTCCCTAAACCAAACCAATTGTCTAATAAATGTTGCTTTCTATTAAGTTGAAATATGGGTTTATTATAATAAAGGTTTCATCATAGTGCTTTACTCTGTAAATAGCCAATGAGATTTTTTCTGGTCCAGGGAGTGTGAATTTAAATGCTTATTTCCAGAAACTATTTTCAATAGGAAAGGTTTAGAAAAAAAAACACGAGTGCCACAAAAAAAATGTAACACCTGATGTTATAATAAATTATATTAGGCTTGTTTATTTTCTGCAGAATAAAATGATAAAAATTTTAGTCAACCAGTATTTTACACAGGAAAACAGATTATTTTCTATCTCATAACTTGTCTAGCTAAATGAAACAGTAAGAGAAACAGGTGAGTCTATGAAGGTCTTACATATTCCTTACTTAGAATGATATTTTCCTTCACAGTTGCACTCATCCCACATGGCCCAGTAACTCTTAAGCTATATAACTAACAGGAAAATAGAAAAAGACAACATTGGTGAAATTTATATATGAAGAGTGCTATTGTATGGATGCTCATGGAAAAAGGAAATAAGCAAAGTGGAAAGAGTTGCAAGAAAGGCTAAAGGAAAATTTGAATGTTGTTTCACCACCTGGGAAAGATACTTCAGTGGAATTGATTAAAAGCACGGTCTATATTAAAAGTCAAAACTTTACATTTATATTTCATGACATTTTTATCCAACTGACTTTCTATTGCAAAATGGTTAAATATTTGCAATGTCTAAGTGCTTTTCCATGTACAAAGAACTTAAATTTGTTTGTTTGTAATTTTATTTAATTTTTAATTTTGGTTTAACTAGATATTTTCATTCGTGCAATTCTAAAGGACTTTGAGGAAGATGTCTTTTAGCAACAGATCATTATGAATAGCTACAGTACAAAATCTAAATGAAATTAAAGTCTTAATGCAAAATTAAAGTAAAATAGCCATTATTTTTACCAAAAGCAAAATTAGGTTTTGCTTTCTATCCCATTAATTCTTTTGAACATTTAGTTTTAATATAAAAGAAAGGAGAAGGGAAGGTCATAATGTTCAGCAAATTATTCAAATAAAAGCACATACTACTCTTATCATTATGTGATGAAACCTACAACCAAATAGGAGGCATTTTGTTACAATAATATATAAAATACAAGTATGCCTATCTGGACATATGTACATCTATGTAACACAGTTAAGAAGAAGATAAAAATGAAACCTACAAAGCCAAAATGGCAATATTCATTTTGGTGGCATGAGAGGGATCTTCCAAATTTAAAAGTTCCATACGCCACAGAAGTGCAGGCTTCATATTCCTTGAGGCAATAAGCCAGCTCTTGGGTAGCTGAGAAGCTATCATGCTCCCAACAAACGTCCCATATCTCACATAGCTAGCGCCCTCTGAATTTTTTCTGACTTAGAATTTATTTAAATGAGCCAGATAATCTGCTGTAAAAGCTGGAGTAATCAGAGAGAGGAGAACTACTGAGATAAAGGGGAATGACTGTGAGAAATCATCACTGCAGGAACTACTGTGAAGAACATAATTCTCCTATTATTTCCCACATCCCATTCTAACCTTCTTTTCTACTTATTCTCTATTTTTCTACTTCTTTGCAGATATTCCACAGACAGGATTGAAGATTAAATATTTTGGGAGCTCCATATCAGAGGAATTCATATTTTGTTTATTTAGAAATAATTAAAATATTAAAAGTGAAAAAAGAAATATAACAATAAAACTGAACAACTCAATATTGAGAAAAAGAACCCAAAGCCAAACCAAACCCAAAAACCTCAAAGTAACAAATTAAAACCTGTTATAAGATTCACCCACAGAGTAAGAAACTCACAACCTATGCCTGACAGATTTGTGCATCTTGAACATTTGTCTGGTCGTTACAACTTCTTCATACGCTCAAAGTTAACCTGTCAGATTTGGGCCAGGAAAGAATTTTTATCTCTGGACAGATTTAGAGGGACCCTTAAGTTTTATGTTGTGTTGTTTTGCTTTTTTTTTTATTCAAACATAGATATAATACATGTCCAAGAAAATATTGGCATTTCTGTGCAATTTCAGGACTAGCAATACTGTCGATGCCTTTGACCTTTCATAATTTATTGCTGGAACATACTATTAGGTTTTTTTGTTGGGTTGGTTTTTGATTGGGTTTTAGGGGGATTGTTTCTTTGTTTTTTTAGTCAATGAATCATAGAATCCCTTAGGTTGGAAAAGACCTTTAAGATTATCAAGTCCAACCATTAACCTAACCCTACTAACCCACCACTAAACCATGTCCCTAAGCACCTTGTCTACCTGTCTTTCAAATACCTCCAGGGATGGGGACTCAACCACTTCCCTGGGCAGCCCATTCCAATGCTCAACAACACTTTCATTGAAGAAATTTTTCCTAATGTCTAACCTAAGCCTGTCCTGGTGCAACTTGAGGCCATTTCCCTCCGTCCTATCGTCTGTTACCTAGGAGAAGAGGCTGGCCCCCACCTCTCTACAACCTCCTTTCAGGTAGTTGTAGAGGGTGATAAGGTCTCCCCTCAGCCTCCTTTTCTGCAGGCTAAACAAACCCAGTTCCCTCAGCCGCTCCTCAGAAGAATTGTGCTCCAGACCCTCTACCAGCTTTGTTGCTCTCCTCTGGACATGTTCCAGCAATGCAACATCTTTCCTGTAGTGAGGGGCCCAAAACTGAACACAGTATTCGAGGTGCAGCCTCACCAGTGACAAGTACAGGGGCATGATCACTTCCCTACTCCTGCTGGCCACACTATTCCTGATACAAGCCAGGATGCCATTGGCTTTCTTGGCCACCTGGACACACTTCTGGCTCATATTCAGCCGGCTGTCAGCCAGTACCCCCAGGTCTTTTTCCACCAGGCAGCTTTCCAGCCACTCTTCCCCAAGCCTGTAGCGTTGCATGGGGTTGTTGAGACCCAAGTGCAGGACCCAGCACTTGACCTTGTTGAACCTCATACCGTTGGCCTTGGCCCATCCATCCAGCCTGTCCAGGTCCCTCTGCAGAGCCCTCTTCCCCTCGAGCAGATTGACACTGACCCAATTTGGTGACATTTGCAAACTTACTGAGGGTGCACTCAATCCCCTCGTCCAGGTCATTGATAAGATATTCTAGATGGGTATAGATTAGCTAACTTCTTCTACTTCTTGTAGATAGGTGTCACATTTGCTAACCTCAGTGGAAGTCATCAAGTTTATTAGAAGGTAACTTAGGACAAAATGTCATGTCCCAAGAAATATAGTAACATCTAGATGTTCTATAGACTTTTTGAATGAGATCTTTAGTATATTAATTTACTGCAAGGGACTTAAGTGTGTCTCCTGTCTTGGCAGAGTTAGAAAATACACCAAAAGTCATTTGTCTGAAACAGTACACTGTGAAGAAAGGTAGAAAAGGTAAACTGTAACCCCTTGAAGGAAATTTAATACAAAAAAGTAAAGTTAAAAAAAAAAGTAAAATATATTAGCCAACTATAGAATCTTCTCTAAAAGTAACATTTCTTTGCAAAAATAAAGTTAAATATGTGATACTTATCTGTTATTGTCAAATGTTGATATGCTTGATATCTTACTAGAACTACCATCTAATTTTATCAGAAACCTGGAACCTCATGAATAGCAGTTGCTTTGTTGTAGAAAGAATTAGTTCCCATAATTATTTTTATTTCTCTTCATGTTTTCTTTCAACACTTATTTATACAGAACATTGCTGTAGGTGAAATGAGTCTCTTGTCACTTATCACCTATAATTAAATATGTTGGCCATGTGGGAGACAGCTGAGATGTCTGATACTGGATCAGTAATTTGACCTTTAGTTGCTGTTACTAAAGAGTTTGAAAAAAAAAATCAAACCTCTAGTACTTCTAGAGCTCTGTTACTGACACTTTCACAGTGTCACACTAAATTGGAATTAATGGTGTACTGAGAATACACAATGAGTTCTAAGCTAAATCTTTCATACCTACTTTCTCTGGAAGCAGAACACCAAGATTTTGTCATGAGGCAGAATAAGCTCCCTACTGAGTCTGAATTAGAACAGTAATTTTATTTTTCTTTATAAAAAAATAAACTTCAGTTTGGCTTTTCAGGATGAGCGTAAAGTTAACCAGGCCTACAGGCCACCAGGACCATAGATGAGTCTATATCCACCTTATCTGAAAGTTCAATTATTTACTAAATAATCCTCACAAAATCTGAAGCCAACCTCCCTGAAATGTGCATAGTGCCAGTGTCATTTCCTCTGCACTGGATTGCATTATACTTCACATTGGCTCTTCCCATGCTGACCTGTCTGTTGATGTAGACAGTGTGGGTGAGAAATGTTTTAGCACAGCTACAGTTCTATGCTCTTGTGTGTTATGCTTGAAATATGCCATGATTAATTTTATTTCATTGTAACTTTAAGTTATATATTAGGAGTTGCCACATTAGTATGCAGGAGTCAGATACAACAAAATAATATATGCTGATGGTTTAATGCTGTTCACTCAATAGCTTTAAAGCCATCTGAGGAATTTATGGGAGGAGTATCTAAGCAAAACTTCATGCAAAACCTTATCTCAGAAATATTGGATTATCTTGGTGTGAGAGAAGTCTGAGTGCTCTTTTGTATTTATGTTTTTGCTTGTATATCAGTACTTTTAATTTTAGTTACTGTAGCACCTTCTTACAACCAATAATAATTAGGAGGCATATTATTAGAAGAGTTACAGCTTGGTTTTCGAATAAAAAGAGATCTAAAAAGTTCAGATAAATCTTTTTCCTAAGGATCTCAAAAGTTTAGGGTCTAATAGCCTTTGATCTCTGGAAGTTCTTTATGTATTTGATTTGATTGTTTTTAATTAGGAGTGAATTATGTTCACAACTCCGCAAGAAGATAAGTATTATAATTTTGCTGAAGAAGAAACTTACATATAAAGGAATAAACCAAGTTTACAAGGTCATTCACTAGGTTTTTGCAATAACAGTACTTTTACATAATCACAGTCTCCTGACTCTCAGGCCTAAAAGCTTTTGTTCCTTTCTTCCTTTGTTTTACATTCATTTTCTCTCAAGGTTTCAGTTTAACATTATAGTTCTTGGAGATGAAGAAACAAAAGCTGTGTCTGGATATGTGGTTTAGTCTATTCTCAAAAGCCAAACAAGTAAGTCTGAAGGGTTTGAAAGCACACATAAGGGTCACTAATTCACCAAAAATGTAAATTGAGTGTTTGAACTCCAGCTTTCTGGAAATACGGGAGTAGCACTCAAGACCAAAGTCCTAGGGCTACAGAGGTCATTGCAATGAGTAATCAGGGTTTGAGATTTGACTAGGAGCATGCCAGCCTTGTTTACAGAATTCAGAATAAAAGTATTTCAGATAATACGGTTTCGTATCCGTGGAATAGCTACTCTACAGTTACATTGCAGATTCTTTTTTAGAACTGTTTGCTGTGATTTTTGTTTAAAATAACTTGTATTTGATCCCCCTTACTTTTAGAAGATAATTAGGAATACAGCAACAATTTTCTATGGGGATAATGTGGATGGCATGCACTAGAAGATTTTACACTACCTGGACAAATTTAATGGACATTGTGATACTGCATTTGGACACAAAGGCGTGATGGTCATGCCAGGGATTGGGAATGTAAGCTGATTCATTTAAAGTCATGTTGGTGTAGACACAGTTGATATTTCTAGAACTAGTTGCATTGCAAAGCTATATCCCAGTGATTCCTTGTCTTGCAGGTATGTCCCACACAAATTTACTTCTGTGTAGGTAGCATATGAACGAGTCATTTGGTCACCAATACTTTGTGGATCACTTCAGAGAGTGTTTCAGCTCTTAGGTGACTGGCACACTTGTGGGGGAGCCACTGACTGCAGAATGAGTGCAGGATGGTTAGACCCTGCCTTATGAACACCCCTGTTAAAGTGTCTAAATTTAGGTGAGAAAATTACAGGTGGATTTCTGTGGCCAATCAATTTTCAATTTCCCTTCCAGACCAGTTCTGATGGAGGCATTCTTAAATTATAAAAGTTTCAGCTTACTTTTAAGCTTACTGTACTTCCAGCACAACTGGAAGAGAAAAGCCAAAGTAGAAACTATAACAAGGCCAGCTGTCAGGGGCAGCCAGCAATGACAAGACATGGTTTATTTTGAATATATCATCAATTTCTTTAACTGAAATAGCCAGGAGTCTCTCAAAGGCACAATACATTGGAAAAGGGATTTAGAGGGATCAGATGTGAGTTAATAGTAATGTTAGAGATTTAGGATTAATTTTTGCAGTACTGCTATAGACAAAAGTACGGTCATAAGCTTTTTCTCAATCATGAACTCTCTGAGGGGTGCTGAGATTGGCTGCCCATGTGAACTTCTCAGATTTCATTACTGTGGTCACAATAAGTAAATATTTGTTATTTTATAGTAGAAGCTAATCAGAAAAGTCAGAAATCTGTTCCTTAACTAAAGTATATGAAATATCTACACTGTTTATTTATGAAATACATACACTGTTTCAACTACAAAACTGTCTGATATGTCCTTTTACAATTTAATAACTATTTTAAATGGTTTATTAAAAATTTGTTTACTCAAAGAAAGTTGTAAATTAAATATGTGCATTGATGCACAGATTAAAGTCATAACATTTGATACTTATGGGAGGTTACAAATTTTCCTTTAGTCAGCAAAGGAGAGCGTATCAAAACTTTGCTGGATTGAGCCATTATGCAGAATTCTTCCTCACTCCCCATTAATGGTGGGATACCTAGAGAAATGTTATTCCTCCTTTTACAGAAAATTATGAAGGATATGAAAAAACCAGAAGGAATAGATACCCACCTTTTTCCCAGTGGCTTCTAAAATAAAAAGTGTAAACACTGAAAAAAAGTAGTTAGTACATGTTTTTCTATAAATTCTAAGTCTCATAAATTTCATTGGATTTTGCTATGATGGCCATATGGAAATCTCAGTACCGTGTTTTCCAACCTTTCCCAATTTAGAGATGCTGTTATCTTATAATTTTCATTAATTTTTTTAATTAGCACCATAACCCCTTTCAGAACTGATGTTATGCATAAAAAGTCATTGACTAAGTCATAGCTTTTCAGAAATATCTCATAAGCCTTCAAGGCACAAGACATTGACATTTCTTAACAGGTTATAAGTTATATATTCAAATCCAAAAGAAACAGAATTTTTGTACAGGCTTTTAAAATAGATAACATTTCAGAACACTTACTTTAATCATGACTTTTTAAATACATGATAGAAAATGAACAATGTGTGTTCTTTTTTTTTAATACAAGAAAAATACTGACTGGCTGTCATGGAGGTACATTAAAACTAACCCAGACAAAGGACAAGCTTGAACACCTTTATTTCACAAAACATCCAAAAATCACACAACAGAAACCCATGAGAAACAGCAGTAAACCAAAATCAATCAACACTCCAACAACATTTAACACATAACAGGTTCAAGGTGTCAGTCAGAGTATTGTTACTACATGTCAATACACACAAGAATGAGGATCCAAAGTGTGCACACACACTCACTTACAATGGGGGAAACTCTCTGCCTCTCATGGGTACCCGGAAGACTTAATCACTCACCCAGGGTGGGGACAATGATGAAGATGACAATAACAAGAGCTCAGTCAAGGATCTATCCAGAAGAAATCACTCACCACAAGGAGGTGAAGGCACTCAGTCCTAGGAAATTTTCTCAGGTGGCATCCTAACCCAAGGGGAGAGGCTCCAAACACAGACCAGCTGCTCGGAAAAGACCACTCCAAGGGGGTCTCTGGCAGTGCCCCATTTGGACCCTGAGTCGGATCTGAGCTGTGGTCATAAGTGGTCAAGATCTAGAAGCTTCTCTGAGCCAAGGCACCTCATTGGCTGCAGGCCATGTCTGTTACTGTGAGGTCCCACTTCTCTCCCCCTCCCACTGAGGAGTGTATTTCCTGGGGCATGGCAAAGCACAAGTGTGTGAAAATGAGGCATGAAAATCACCATGTCAAAAGCCCCGATCTTTATCGGGGGTGTGTGTGTGTGTGGGGAGGATGTCCCAGACGGACGGGACACCACTGTACCTGCCACACTGGCTTCAGAATTTTTACATTTTATTTATATAAGAAAAACATCTGGATTTTTTTTTAAGTTTTGTATAAATAACTTTCAAAAAACTGTGCTGAGACAGCATATGGAAGTTACTGCATGGGTAGACCTACTGTTATAAACTCCATATCTATATTCCATTTCCAAGCAGATATATAACTAATGTTCTCAGGAATAATGTCTAATATTCTTTAAAGTATCATTAAAAAGAAAGACACTAGGAGGAAAAGGTTAGTGATAAGTAAAATTCTTAATACATTGCATATTATTCTGAAATACAAATGGAGATAGATTTAAATAATTCATTAAACACCTGGAATTAAGATTTATTCATGCAAGGTATTAGTGACAGCACAACTGACAAGTGAATAATCGAGACCTTTCAATGTATACAACATAGCCTCTATTATTTAGCATTATACAGCAGAATTTATGCTTGAAAAACAAAGCTTTTATTCATAACAAAGTGAAATAAGAATGGCTAAATAGAAATATGTGTTCAGTTCATGATGAAACAAAGAAGATCTAGTAGGTGAAACTTTAACATACAATTCACCGTTAAAAGTCTTACTTTTTCTTTTAAAATTTATCTTAATTATATTAATACTGCCTAGAACTTAGTGCTGTGCAATGCCACATAAAAGTTACTCATTCAAATTCCTTTTTTTAAAGCTTCTTCTAAATATTTTTATTGTTTTAGTGCTTTTCTTATTATATTTTTCAATATTTTCTTCTTGGCATTTGCTTATATAAACATTTTATTTTCATATCTATCTTTATTAAAATACATAAAACGTGGTAACCACTTTCTTCGTAACCACACATTATAAAAATGTTTTGTATTACAAGGAAAACAGTGTATTTTACTTAGAATCATAGAATGTTTTGGGTTGGAAGGGACCTTTAGAGGTCATCTAGTCCAACCCCCTCTACTTGTAGCATTCTAATATCAATTAATCAGGAACTCTAAACCAAAATAATCTAAATTAGCATTAAATTTAATGAGAGTTATTTTATTATGGAAAAATAAAGCATGGTGATATGAATGTCAGCTTGTTGATAACTTAGCTTCAATTTCAACCTCATTGAAGTTGATTGTTAATACAAGTGCGTTTAGAAACTCAGACATTACCTAGTTCTGACATCCTTCAAGTGCTGAACATGTAGATGTTGATCTGTCCAGTCATAGATGTTGATCTGTCCTGCCAGCTCCTGTGCTTAAAAATTTTGTCAAAGAAAGAATTTTCTCTTTCCCAATTTATCAGGTAGCCAAAAAGCTGGATATTTAACTTAATATATCAGACTTTAAAAGACCAATATCACCCCAACCAAACATATCTTATTTCCACTCTAAGAGGGTTTATTTTATTGGATGACCAGTACTTTCACAAAGCTGACATAATTTCGACTGGACAGATAAAAACTGAGGTACTTGTAATATTATGTCTTAAAAATATTAATGTTGGTTTAATACTTTTGTCTATGAACTTAATTATTACATGCGGGAGGTAAGAAGTGTATAAGCTGAATGGGCGGTAACCAAAAGGTTCATTGGAGGAGGAGCAAGAAGATTGGGGTGTGGCTTCTGCCTATAAAGTTTAGGGCTTGAAAACAAACTACGTCACTGGGAGTATGCATACTGTGTATGGTGTGTTTCCTTGACCTGCAGACAGCAGGGGTGTCTGCAGGGTCCTTCGGGTAATCTTAAAGTTGATGAAAGAACCAACAAGTGGTGACCCCGACGTGATCGGCTGCTCGCCAGGCAGGCAGCAGCCGGCTTGCCAGGGAAATGGCGTGGATAGTAAAGGACACCGCGACCAAGGTATGTAAGGCGGTGGTGAAAGAAGTGGGCATGCATCCAATGGTTGTTGCAGTGTTTAGTAAATGCATCCAAAAAGAACTTTTGGAAACCGGGAAAACTGGCTCCAAAGAAGCTGCTGCTTATATTGGGACATGGGGGTCGATTGAGAGAACTTCGGGAAGCCGAGATGACACAGAACTGGCTGGCCGCTCAGCAAGTGCTTCGGAGAGAGACTAAAGATGAGGCTCCGGTGCCAAAAACCGCTGAGCAGGCGACACAGAGTGAGTGGGACAGTAAGGGGTATGAAGAGAACAAGGATCCGTGCGCATTCCCAGTCCGCTTTCCAGGATGGCTGTGGGACACTCTGAATGCGGCGAAAGTGGATCTTGTTTGGGTTTCAGGGAAGCCGATCCATTGTGTAGGACCTGAAGGGCCTGTGGCGCTGAAGGTAGAGCCTGTTGCCCCGATGCCCACATGGCTGCCATCTGCTCTGCCAGTGTATTCGAGTGACTTGGAGCAGGTGGCTGTAGGACCCTGTGCTTCTATGCCAACTCCGCCTCCTCCTTCTCCTCCATTGCCGCCCAAGCGAGCCAGGGGGAAGGGGCGAGTCAGGGGGGAGTGGAAGCGGGTGCATATGCAGAGGAAATGCAACAGTTGTTGGACAAATTATGGAACTTGGTGATGGGGGCAGAGGGGGCCATTGAGACTGTGCTAGGGGCTGAGCAACGGGCGCGAGAGGGTCTGATGGGAGGGGGAACTGCCCCGACAGGCACGAATTGGTGGTTGGTGGCTCAGAAATGTGTGATGGATGGGGTAAACTGGCAACAAATTCCGACTGCTATGCCGATTCGGGTGGCCCCAGGCAGGGGAGTGGAATGGGAGCCCTTAGATCACCGCTTAGTTAAGGATTTGCAGAAGGCAGTTTCTGAGCAGGGATTGCAAGGTCCCCGGTCGCAGATGCTGCTTGTCTGTATTTTTGCAACTCCTTTACTCCCTTACGATTCGACGCAGTTAGCTCGAGCGTGCCTCCCTCCTCCTCTGCTAGCTCTGTGGTATGAAGCGATGAGGCGGGGGGTGGAAGCTGTGGTAATCGAGAGCGCAGGAAACCCGAATCATCCTCTTGCAAGTGTGCAGATAGATCAGTTGCTGGTGGAAGGGCAGTGGGTAGCACCCCAGCAGCAGGCAACCTTACGGGGATGAATAATTAGTGCTGCTAGCCAATGTGCAGCAAGGGCCTTTTTGAGTGTTTCTAAATATGACCGGCCTCTGCAGCCCTGGGTTAAGATTACTCAGGGCATTGTTGAATCTTTCACTGCCTTCTTGGCTCGGTTACAAAAAGCCGTTGAGTCAACAAGTATGCCAGATGTGGCTAAGCAGGCACTGGTATGTGAGTGTGCGCGTGCGCAAGCCAACCCACAGTGCAAGCAGATTCTGGCCACACTCCTGTTAGATGCCTCCCTTCCAGCTATGATAAGGCATGTCTTAGAGCGAGAGACCGCCTACACTCAGCAACCTCTTGTATCAGCACTGCAACAGGCAATATAGCCTCGTTGTCATGGTTGTGGTCAGATAGGGCATTTGAAGAGGGGTTGCCCTCAAGTTTCTGCTGGAATGCCCTTGAAACATGATGGGGTGCAGTGCTGGACATGTGGGAAGATAGGGCACTTAGCGCGTGGCTGTACTATGCTGAGAAACAGGCAGCACGGTCAGGGAGCCCGGCTGATCGGACCGCGCAAGGACCAATGGTTGGGCCCACCCCGTGTTCAGACAGCACTGGAGGGGAGATTGGAGGAAGAGAAGGTGATAACAGAGAGGGGAAAATCCCACAGCAGGGAGGGGTGCCGCAGTGGCTCCTTCTGTCAACCTATTAATGAGATTGCAAAAGCGCCCTGAACTCTTGATATCAGTGGGGCTGGACTTTGCAACTGATTGGCATAAACTGAGCCACAGGCTAAGCTTGGAGAAACACAGGCGCAGCTGATTGGCTACAAGGAACAGCTGAAATGGGTTGCACTGGGAGAGAAGGGAATGGTGATAGCTCTGCCTCAGTTAACACCCAAGCAGTTGCCATGTCAGTGGGGCCTGGGGAGGGCCCTAAGAAATTTAAATGTGTAGCGCTTATGAGCTGTAACGCGACTGTTATAAGAATTGCTTCTAAAAAATGTAATAGATAACCTTTGTAGTACAAAATAAAATAGAACTTAGGGAGGGGGAAATGTGGGAGGTGAGAAGTGCAGAAGCCGAATGGGTGGTAACCGAAAGGTTAATTGGAGGAGGAACGAGAAGATTGGGGTGTAGATTCTGCCTATAAAATTTAGGGCTTGAAAACAAACTATGTCACTGGGAGCATGTGTACTGTGTGTGGTGTGTTTCCTTGACCCGCAGATGGCAGGGGTGTCTGCATGGTCCTTCGGGTAATCTTAAAGTTGATGCAAGAACCAACAATTACACTTATTTTAAGTATGACAATATCACATGACAAAACAGATTTATGTAATGGATATCAGAAAATAATGGATTCCATACCTGATGAAAGTGGCAAGATCAAAACCTAGTTTTAAAAAAACATTTATTTTATATATAAACAAATGTGTGCGTGTGTTTATTTACGTAAAACTTCTCTTTCTGCTTTAATTAGAAGGAGAGTAGAAGGGGAAAAATTCTGATGTACTTTTATAGCACAATTTGCAGCTTCATTGCAAAGCAATTTATTGAGTGTGTCACAGTAGACTGAACAATATATCCCACCTTGATATGGCAACATTACGTTGCCAACTCATATTCCAAAGTTCCCTGTCTAAAAGCCTATGGTCATGTCAAATTATTTCAAATTATAATCCTTCTGCCCTCAGCATAAGTGCAAGAAGGTCAACAACAAAGAAGAGAGAAAAAACCCAATAATATATGAGGCACTAAGTGAGAAACTGTTATTAAGAAGCTCCTGTATTGGTAAAAAAAATGTTTATTTTAAACAGGAAAAATGGGTATCTCTCAGTTGTTGTGTCTCTCAGTTATTCCTATAACACCTTAAAAATTCCCTCATAGGGGAATAAAGGAAAAACCATAAAAATCTTTCCACTGCATTAGGAAATAATGCACACAGGAGTTATGTGTTGTCTTTAAAAAACTATAGTCCATCCTACTCACATCTCTACAGATACATAAAGCTGTCAATTACTTGATAATGTCTATTGTAGTTTTAGTGGGAAAAAAATTCTCTCTTGGGACTTTGAAAAATTAATCTGAATAGAAGCATTGTCAAGAAGTTGTAACACTATGAACAAAACGATTTTTTTGTTACTACACCTATGTTGATATTAATTCACTGCATTTTGTCTGAAAAGTCTGGGTTTATATAGTCATTAAAAAATAAACAGAGACATGCTACCATAACAGAATAGGGTGAGAATAATATGGCAAAACACAAAATAAAAGGCAGAAGAATCTTAAATTGAAAGCAAGGAGATAGGATAGACATTATTTTTTGTTTTGAAGTGAGAAAAAAAATAATGGCTAGTTATGAACGACTGTATAAACATTAAGAAACAAAGAAAGTTGTGACAATGCTTGGGTGTGTCTCTGTTGACTGAAAGGTATAAAAGTAGGATTCAGCTCCAGATTCAGACTTGAAATGTAGGTGCCAGCAACAAAAACTAGATGTTTAGGCTCCCTTTAAAGCCATGTGAGATCTTGTCAATGCAATCACTGAGATCTGGACAGCTGTTTAGTGCATCCTAGATTAAATACTTAATTTAAGAGGTCACTCCTTAAGCTTTAATGACTGTACTTGCCAGAACGTAACTCAGTTGCCCATTCATTAACATCTAAGGCTATTTGAGGAGCCATACAGCATTGGAGACATCTGCATGAGGTTTTCAGGTATGAGGCCTAACCTATGAGAAACCTGATTCCTCTCAGGGCAACTTCAGGAGGCCATGGAGGAAATGTTAGAGCACCTCAGGCAGTACCCACTACTTAATTCTACACAACTTAACAAAACCCCAGCTCTCTCCTCACTCAGAGGGGAACTTAAAGAGCTAAGCAATCAAATGCATCTCTGAAGTACACCTAGACCTCTTTCCCTTGATTAAAGTTAACAGTGGGAAGGTCTTCCACTGCTTGTATCAAGTGTTTCCTTAGAAAAATAGCCCTCAAATGGGGAATGGAAAATTCTTGAAACCACTGTTACTGTTCTTTTATTACTTACATCGTAAGTCAATTCAAACTGTTACTGGAAGGATACAGTTTGTAATGCGTTGCTTTTATGGCTCTAAGCTGTTATGTAGTCTGTTGTTGACTAACATTTCCTGATCATCATCCATATGAAGCTCATTAGTATGGCCTGAAATCTTAGAATATCCATAGTCATCATGGCCATATCTGCACAACATTGCTTTGCTACTGGACGTTCAGGAATTAAAACTAAAAGCCTGAACTTATTCCTTGTCAGAGTTACCTATAGAGAGCATGGAGGAGACAGGGATGACAGGTAAATGATGTAATTTGCTGAAAAAAATTTCTAAACATTGTAACCAGGGTAAATAAATTACTATTCTTCCTTCATCTGTGCTTATTTAGGATCCACATCAGGGACTGGATTTATTTGACTAAATATATATGCTGAGTTCAGTTACCCACTCCTATCCTATTCTAAATTTCATTGCAATATTGTAGCATATTCCACATGACTTCTAGCTGCTACTTTGGAAGGTCTTGTGTGCCTTTTAAGTCCTGCATCTTTTATATTTTCCCCACCTGTACCTCTTAGATGCTTTATGACATCTCAGATTAAACCTATGTGGGAAAATTAAGCAAATCTTATATATTTACACCCAAGTCCAGGAAGGCTAAGCTTCTTTCAAGTCAGAAAGAGAAAGACCCATTTGGGGTACAATTTATGTCATCACAGAGTAAATTTCTTAAGTTGATTGGGTTGGTTGTGTACTAAAGCTGCTTATCTTCTCTTTATTATCTATAAAGGAAACCTGAGATAAATATCTCAGGTACAGATGTCAACACTGTTTAAACTGAGATTTAAACTGAGATTCATTAATCCAAATGTAGAACTAAAAATATCTATGTGGAATGTGAGAACAAGGAAGTCTGACTGTCCTTATTGTAATTTTTATCAGATTCTGTGTCAAGGTGAAGGACCCAGTTTTTAAGAAAAGAGAAGAAATTACTTTGTTTAGCTCCTTTGGAACTTGAAATATGGGAATTTTTCTAAAACATTCATCGGTGATATGCATGAAAATGCTGGATGCTTTCTCAGGCAATAGAATATCTGCAATTTGATCTTAGAAGAATACTGTGTATAAATCATTTTACCTTGTCTAGCAGCAAAAGGCTTGACATTGAGAAGATTAAGTAATGGCAATAACAAAATGGTTTAAAATCTCTGTCCTATCACACACAAAGCTTGAAATGTTCAAGCTGTAAGGTTTTTTCCTTGAACAGAATAGGGTGTGACCTTGGGAAAAATAATAAACTTCAACCAACCAAGCAACAAAAACCAAGATGAATGCATGAATAGATTGACTCAGGTTAAAACTTACAACTTTCAAATAAACTTCAGTTGACATCTCAGAAATACTCTGTCTCTTGAATTACTGTGTAAAAACAATAGATCTGAGAAATTTTAGAATTAATTTTCTCCTCTAGATAATAAAATATAAGAAAATGGTCACATTGTTAAAAAAAAGGCAAACAGGGAGGAAATATGAAGCAGACAGAGTTGTAAATTTTAGAGGCACTATTATGTAAATGAATATGAAGTGTTTAAGAAGTCTGGATGATATAAAGGAAGAAAATAAGCATGAATGAATCTGAAAACAAATTATTCTGAGAAAGTGAAGTTTGATGGTACTAAATGAAGGAGTTTCAAAGAAAGAATATAATCAGAAGAATTACAGTGACCTAAGTTATTAAAGTAAGAACAAATGATCTGGTAAGTTTAATTTTCCATTATACACAGCATCCTCAGGGCTGATAGAGATGGGCAGTTGCAATACCATGACTTATTATGGCTACTCCCTCTTTGGAAGGATGAGGAAACAAGTTGTTCCACTTCTTTATGAGAAAAGGTATATTCATATCATTCCCCATGTTTAGATGTCATTTAGCATCATAACAAGTTAGTATCTTAAACCAGGAGGGTATTTATACTGCTAAGACCCTTAAAGGCCCTTAAGCTTCTTTTGGTGAATTTTATAACATAAACCCACTATTTTTTTAACATCTGCTGGAAAATACAGGGTGATGAGGTTTGAAAATTAGTATCTTCTTGTTAGATACATGTTCTGCACAGAGGATTTTGAGACAGTTTCACATACACAAAGATTTATTAGTGGGGTGCATAGCTGGTGTCATACGTATGAGTCTAGTGATTAAATCATTAAAGTTACTCTCGGGAAAAAAATGAAAAACAAAAAAAGAAGGAGACAGAGGTAGACAGATGGAGAGAGTTGGGAGGGAGGGAGGGGAAAGGGAAAGGAAAAGGGAGAATAAAAGGGAGAGGGGGAGGGGAAGGGAGAGGGAAAGGGAAAGGGAAAATGAAAACTCTTTCCAGTGACCAGCCAGGAAGAGCAGAGATGAGCATCCTTTCCTCTAGAGGATCTCTCCACCACAGCAGTGGAAAAGAAGGAAACAGAGGAAGAAAATTATGAGGTTGCTGCTTTTTTTTGCCATGCTTCTCCCTTAATATTGCACAGTTTTCATTGAAGCTTGTTCAAATTCTGTTGGCTGGTCTTAAGTGGGATGCTATTAGTTCTGGTTGGAGTACACCAATCAGATGCAAGTGTTTCACGTTGATTGATCTTTAAGAGACTATGCATATTGGATAATATTTAACAAATATTTAAATACCTATTAACTTCTTTGTTGTATATTGCATTTGGTTTCCTTTAGCATAAAATAAAATCTACAAAATAAAAGATAAAGAGGGGGAGGAGGGAATACCGTGTAAGAGAATTAAGTCATGGGAATCTGGAATTTTTTATGTCTTCTGATTGATATTACTTGCTATACAGTGTATTTGAGGTCTATCTTATCAAACATTCTGGAAGTCATAGCTTACTAATGACTGTGTTGCTCTTTTAAAATGCAACAAGAATGATTTCAAACATAGGTATCACCAGGGGAAATAGACAATGTCTGTTCAGAAATAGAGTTCTCTGTCTCTAAATGTTCAGAGACCTTGTTTCTGAGTGGAATGAACCCATAGTAGGAAGGGGAGATTTCTAAGCCTAAGGCTTTGATTCTGTCATTATAACCCAACTACTTTTCTGTCTGGGTGACAAAAATGGGAAAGGACTGACATCTGCCTTATAAATATTAAACTTCTTAAATAGTATGGTTGTGTTAGAAATATTTCACATGTTAGTGTTTCAGTAGAATTTTTGCCTAAGCAGCAGATTTTCCAAGCAAGCTGTAAAATCAACAATACAATGCCCCTTGCTTAGGTTCCGTTTTGAATGAACAAATTATTTGGATGTGATTTGTTCAACATTATCTAGCAGTAGTGCAGTGAAGTGCTTGCTGAAGTCAATATAAACAATGAAGCTCAATTCAATAGATTGTTTGTTTACTAACAATTTGTAAATAAATTAAAAAAAAAAACAAACCAACAACTATTTTCTGATTTATATAGGTATCTAAATAAAATCAAAAGATGGAAAAAAAATGAGATAATTATTCCAAAAAGCAAGCAGATTTGTCTGCTTTAATATAAACATCAGAAAATGTGCCTTCTGGCTCTGAGCTAATCACACAAGCCTCTCTGTGGACAATGAAAATATGCAGTGACACAGGCACCTCAGAAGAATGATTAATACCATCTTAAAATTGATCATGTTTTATTGTCTAATGTTGACTACAAAAAGGGGTTAGTACAGCTAGATTGTGGATGCATGTTGAAGTTTTGGATCTCTACAGTTATAACTGGTTTTTGCTATACCTAATGCAATTTATAAAGTATACCAGCAGGGACTGAATACACTTTTGGAAATGGTCTAATTCATATTTAGGAGGTTGGAAAGGATGAAGCTTACTTCTGAAATTCTAGTAAAAAGATGTGTCAAAGATTACATTAACAGCCATTAAAAGTAAAGATCAGTTAGGTGCATGGTGCATCTGTACCTGAGAAAAGTGATGAGTTTCAGATTTTGTATAACTGTAAAAATAGGCAAGACCCCATATTGTTTTAGGATCGCTGAGTTTAAGTTCCTATGAGATTTTTTTCTAAGTAGGAATTCTTTTATGAACTGTTCATAGATACATACACATACACATAAATATCCATATGTATATGTATGCATATATATGTATATATAAAAGTAACTTTGACAATTTGAACCACATAAATCACTACAGACTCTTCCATTTACATTTAAAAAGTCCTGAATTATGCACAAATAGTGTATACAAATCTCTACTGGTGCATACATAAGACAGCTGAATTTATCTTTGCCAGCTATTATTACTATAAACAGAAAAACATGTTCTGAATAACCCAGATAGAATTTATAATTGCTCATTGTTTCAAAGCTTTCAAAGTTAAACCCAAACACACTTCCACTCAGATATTTACCAGTTATTTCCATTTGTGAAGCTAATTTTACAAGTTGGGAGATGGTGATGTGAAAAGGATTCTTTATTAACCAAATCAATTTTAAAACATAATGAGCTTTGAATCATGCTTCATTTCTAAATTAACAAGAAACGTGAATAAGCATCTAAAAAAATATCCTTTCCTAACAATGCTTCATGGTACTCATGATATCTGCGTAGCCTTCCCTAGTATTCATATGCTATACCTCAGAGTGTAAATGCATTAATTTAAGTAAAAAAACAAACAAAAGCAATAAGAGAAAGGATAAAATTGTCTGATTTTTTTTTGTATTTTAGGTATGCATACAGATAATTTACAGCCCTTTACTGAGTCTTTTGTGAAGTAATTTAAAGAGACTAAATAGTTTTTTTAAGGGGGGTTAGTTTGTCTACATATTTTTGTGAATGCTTTCTTAGTACACGAGAGCAGAGAAGGTTAAAAAACATGGTTTGTGGTTGCCTCTTTTAAATAGAAATTCTGAATTCCGTTTGCTGTAATTGGAAAATTACGTTATTATTGATGGAAAGAGGTTCAGTAATAATAAAGGAGGCATTCAGCAAAATATTTGCTGATTCCAAGTGTTTTAAAATTTTCCACACAAATAGATTTCTAAATGTTTCCAACCAAAGTGCAACAGAGACTATTCTTTTGTAAACAGAAAATAAATCCACCTAACAGAAATCACCAGCTTAGGAAAACATCATTATTGACAGTATTATTTGAAATCAATAGGATGTAAGCATATAATTATGTCCTGCTGTATTTATTGTAAGCATAATAAATAATCCCTGCATAGAAGAAGAGTGCATTTAAATCTGTATTAGAACGTATTTTGAAAGGAGGCCATAAGTGAGTAGTTGCAATAAGACAAAGTTTTTTCAGCGTAGACACGCTTAGAATATGCTATCATGTTGAATGCAGGGAACCCTGAGTGCATGCTGGGCAGTGGCAACAAGTCCATATAACACAGCACAGCAACAGACATTTGCATGGCAGTTATTCAGATTTATTAGCTTGGGCACAATGCCACACTTAACGTGACTAAATAGTGTCTGGCCCCAAGGCTGCCCCAAGAGCAAATTGCCCTCAGTGTCTTTGCTCAGTAACCTCTAGTATTTAGAGCTCAGCATGCAAAGAGCTCTTTCATGTTTCCTATACAATAGAGTTTTCTACATATGTTGTAGATGCTTTGCGTGTAAACTGGAGCACAATCTAGCCTCAATGCAAATAACTCCTTTACAAATATTGTTTTTATTATTGTCAGATTCTTCTAAAAAATAATCAGAATCTGTTACACTGAATGTTGCATCTGGTAGACTTAATGTTGAGTTCTTCATCCAAGAATCTACCAAGAGCATATTAATTCTTGGGATACTCTCCTAAGTAAATTCTTCTCAGGATGACTGATTTGATGGAATTACTCTGAGTATATACAGGCATAACTGACACCCAGATTTTCTCATTATAATAAAATTTTGTTAATTTATTTACATGTCAGAACAGAAATTAACTCTGTTTTAAAAGTTTATTGAACCTCATTGTAAGACCAGCTAGACCCTGGGAATACTTATGTAAATGGACTACAATTGTATTATGGATTTTTATCCAGTAACTAGAATTTCAAAAGACACACACATGTCAACTGAATTATAAAAATTTATTTTACTCTCTAGGGTTATTGTTAACTCGCAACTGGTTAATTTAAGCCATGACGCTTATTTAATATTTTTAATGTTAATAAGTAGCTTGTTTTTATTTTACTGTTTTGTCTAATGGACCCTTAAGGTTTAGTTAGATTTTCTATTAAAAGATTCAATTTTATACAGCATTTCTGATAATATGTTTACATGCTTAGCCAAGTACTTTGGACAATATGAAAAATGTACTCACATTTCTTGTTTGCTCACATTACATATATATCTTATTCTTCTCTCTCTCTCTCTCCCCCCCCCCCTTTTTTTTTCTTTCTTTCTTTCTTTCTTTCTTTCTTTCTTTCTTTCTTTCTTTCCTTTTTTATTTTTTATTTTTTTTTAAATGCTTGCTCTTCTGGAAACTCCCATACCTCCATCTTGTCAATTGTTCCCTCCCACTGTCATAATTCTATGGTTATATGAGAATGCTGCTGTAAGGATTTGATTTCTTTCCTAATAGTCATTTTAGGGATTTACATATGCAGAGCAGAAATACCTTAATCACCCCCCAGACCCATGTCCATGTACAATATTGAATTAGAATTCAGATAAAGTGCCACTGTCAATAATTTACAGAAAATGGCCACTATTTGATAAGAAAACCATACATTTAAATGAAATCAAAACATGACAATGGGAAAAAAAACCCACACTGAGCATGTCTAAACAACTTTGAGTTTATTGTGTAATCATTTCATGAGAAAGAACAGAAATGGAGGTATATATGAAGCCTTTTTAAAAAAAAAAATCAGGGCTGTCTAATTTTTAGCAGTACGATACTATTATGCACTTGAATAAGCTAGGCTGGACTGTTTCATAGTTCTGTGTGCTATGGATGTCATATTTATAATGTATTTTGCATCCCAGAATCTGTTTTTTCTTCAAAAAAAATTGTTTTTTTCTGTAGGTCTCAGGAGTGCTAAAGAAATCTTGAAAATTTAGTGCAGTGCAATAGATAGGTTTTGCTGAAACTCCTTCAAAAGGTATTGGACCACCTCAGAAGATAACAATGTTTTAAGTAGCAGCACTGTTAACTGTTTCATATGTCTAAAAGAAATAAGGAAGGAAAAGGATTCATAGCAAGAATTGTACAGGCAATGTGCATGCAACTACTTGCCTTCATTCAGAGGTGTCATGTATATGTGAAATTCTCTAAACAGAGTCCAGTGCCCTTAGTACACACAGAGCTAACACTCAAAACAAGACTCCTGCCACTTTCTATTTTATCCAGGATTAAGCTGTAAGGGATGTCTCTGATTATATTATGGAAACATGAATGTCAGACAAGTAACACCTGCTTTGTCCCATTTCCCACAGTTAAAGTATTTTCAGATGGTGCTTTTTCCTCTATTTTCTCCATTCTTTGGAGTGTATGATCCACATTGGCATTGGCAAACATGCTTATAAACAATGCAGCCATGTAACAATTTAATCAATTTTTTTGCTATGTGCTATTATGTATTCAAGCTCTCTTCTCTGTTTTTTACAAGATTACTATGATAAATTCTTGGGCATTTACTCGAGAGACAGAAGTGGAGAAGAAAGTGAATTGGTAATACAAATATTACCCATCATTGGAGACATGCTGAACTGTTTTAGATGAAGCAGATTAAGCAAAGCCCTGTAGAAGAAGGAACAATGAAACTGTATATTATCATGTAAGCTGTGTAACAAGGAATGAAAAGAAGACACAGCATGTGTTTGGGCAATATAGATCAGGAGCTGAATCATGCCAAAGAATCTGGACATTATAGATTTGAAATATCTCCCTTATATTTCTTAGTTTTCACCTGTTAGCCTTTTGGTTTAGATCAGGAAGTTTTCCATGTTTTCCAACAAGAGAAAATAGAGCTCACATTGCTGTGTTTTATATTATTGCATCCATGGATTATATTTTCATAGTTTACAAATAATCTGTCTTCAGGGTTTATGTATTCTGCAATTAATTTGAAATTGTACTAGACATTAGCAGTCTATTAATAGGTGTTTATGGTCAGTCAAACCACATCAGGCCGTACCAATGCAATAATGTGCAAAGAGCAGTTCACTCTCCCTACCAAAGCTTTGACGTAAGAGTAAGCAAATCGAGGGCTATTTCTAAACTGAGATTTTAGGTTCATTATCAACTCCCTGGCTGGAAGCTTGCAGGATGTGCTAGGTTAGTGCAGAGTTGGCCACAATATGAGCTTATGGTGATATCCCTAGTCATCTCACATTTAATATTGTTCCCATCGTTTTGTCTGTTTACATGTTTCTTATTTCAAATATCTGCAGAAAACTTCCCATTTGCAAAATATTTATCTCAATGGGAACAACTGCCTTTAGGCTTTACCACAGTACACAGGATACAACAACAACTAAAGCAAGAAGAAGAAAAAAATAATGGTTTTGCATTGTATGCAAACCTGTATGGTAGCCTGTAAGTTTGTGTGGGAAATAAGAAGCTAGGGAATGCTTTCTTTTGTTTCTGTTTAGTAAGGGTTTTAAGTAAGCCTTCTTTATAAAAATGATCTTTTGATCTCTACCATTTCACATACTTGAAGGCAAAGAAGAGGCAATTGTCTTGTAGGTAACTCTTCTGAAGATGAATTTTTTCATTGACATTATTATTTGATCTCAAGAAAAGAGATTGGAATGAGTCACTGGTTTTGGTGGCAAATAAAATTTGATGTTGCATAGATAGAATATTCTGGTGTTCCATAAAGTTAAGTAAAGGAACACATTCTTTTCCTGTGAAGCTTTCAATTCCAGTCACATAAGCAGTCAGTAAACATGTCCTCTACTTTTCACCCAGTAAGGTTGGTGCTAGAAATGACAGGCTTGGAACTCCCTCTTTTTTGTCTGTCTCCCCTACTGCTATATTAGTGTGGGTGAGTGGGTGGACTGCAAACTGACTGCAAAACCTTAAACTGATGGGTTTTTCTTGCAAATTTGTATTTCATTAATTGCTATATTTTAGAGTCTTATCCTCATTACATTATTGGTCTAGTTTCAGCAAAGACAGGTTTACTGTATATTTAATAGATACACGTTCAAAATAAAGTAATGTATTATGAAATACTTCAAACTATTTTAACACTTCAGTTCTCATTTAATTGAACTTTCAGCGTGGGTTCAGCGTTGCACCAGGCTGGCAAATACTGTGTATCACCAAAGACGTTAATCAAGGTGACTAGAAATAAAGGAGAGAGTGTGTAAGGACAACAGGGCTGAAACCTTTAAATGGGAACAGTATTGATCAGCTTCCAGCAGCATTAAGGGAGGGAAGAAAAGGATGTTCATAACAGAGATCAAAAAGGGGTTTTTTGAACGCAGGAAGAAAGTATTTATGGCATATGTGGCATATGAAAAAAAACAGCCAGATTGACATTTCCTCACATTTTGACAATTTATAAGAGGTGGCAAGCTAATGAATAGTCATATAAGCTAATTTGTATATATCATTATACTTGTAAGTATTGCAAAAAATTGTCATGAAAAGTATCCTGGTTTACCATAAATACTGTCAAATTATAAGATATTTAGACTAGCATTTTTGTTTAGTAAATTAAAATATTTTGAAGTTTGTTCTATTTCCTTGCCCTTACATAATTAAAAGTGAGGGGACAGACAGAATGTGAACTTCCTGAAAAATTTAAATTAAATTATTTTGGTTATGAAAGTGGAAAACTTCCCCTGTAGAGACGCTGGAATTACTTTGGATTTACAGCTTTATTTTCTAACTCTGAACAAAATGCTGATCTGAGTTTTTTGTTTTGTTTTATTCAACATATGTTTGGTTCTCTTTAATAATTTTCACAGAAATGTGGAATCACAGAACAGCTGAGGTTGGAAGGGACACCTTTAGCTCATCTGCTCCAACCTCTTGCTCAAGCAAGATCAGCTAAAGCATGTTTCCCAGAGACATATCCAGTTAGGTTTTCAATGTTTCCATGGGTGGAGACTTCAGAACAGCTCTGGGCAACTTGTTCCAATAGTTGGGCACTCTCCCAGTAAAAAAAGTTACTTTTGTTTTAACATGATTTCCTGTGTGTCAGTTTGAGGCCATTGCCTCTTGCCTTATTGCTAGATACCACTGAGCAGCGTTTGGCTACATCTTTTTTGCTCCCCCCACTCAAGTCTTTATGCACATTTATGAGATCACCCCTGAACCATCTCTTCTCCATTAAACAGTACCAGATCTCTCATCCTTTTCTTATATGAGAGATGCTCTGGTCCTTTCATCACCTTTGTGGCACTTTGTTAGACTCACTCCACTATGCCTAAGATTATTATATACGCCAATGTTTCTACATAGATTATAGCTGTGACACATTATATTTTGGCTGTGTGATTATACCTGAATTGATCAGACCAAAGAGCAACCCAAAATCTAGTATAATGGTCCAGCTTCATGTATTCATATTGCCTGTGTGTTCAGGCTGCCTTGTGAAGCACCACAGCTGCTCTAGAAAGAGCACTTTTCAGAGGGGGACTTCAGTTCCACCCATCTACACTGGAGATGATTTAACCTCTTACTTTGTCATTCTATGGACTACATATCTGCAATAGGGATCCCTTTAGATATGTGGGTGGAAACACTGAAAGACTAAGACACTTTTCAAGCTGCTCAAGAATCCCATAGGTAAGGGATTCCTTGTTGTTATCAGCTGTGTTAAATCTCATTTAATGCAAGACAGTTGAAGATAAAAAGCAAGTAATGACATAAGTTCATAATCTTCAATATGTACATATAGTAAGACATATCAGAAGGTATTTTACTCCTTCTTCCAGTTGGCTTTCTGCCATTTATTTGACAAACAGGATTTTAAGCTTTGACCCTGGCTGTTCAATGGGCTGCACCTTCTAAGACCTTGCTCTTAGGGACTTAGCTACAGGATTTTTCCTTCAGTAGATTCCATCAGTGAACACCTCCAGAAGAATACCACAGAGTGCAATTCCAGAGAAACCATAATTTCAGAACACTCTGGGAAAATATGCTAATTTTATAGTAACATTGTTTCTTTCTGTGGCTTTTTGTGGGTTTAGTTAGGTTAGTTACATTAGATTAGTTACTAAACCTCATTAATGTATAACACAGTTCAAGAAAGAGTATCTAAAAAGTAGGACATGTTTTATTTTTAAACACTAATTTACAAAATACAAAGTTTTCCTTGTGTTTCTGATCATGACTGCTAAAATAATTCCTTGAATAAGAAAGCCCTTACTACCACAAAGGGTATCACAATATTAGTGAAATGCCAATTTCTTGTTTGTTTTTTTTTTTAAGAAAAGTGTATATATATATATACATACACACACACATTTACACATTTGTAAAATTCTCAAAATTCAGACAGTTTGTTTGCTTTTGGGGGAAGATTTATTTTTCTAGAAAAAAGTCATGACACTTGATTTTATTCTTTAGTTTAATAAACTGTAGTGGTGACGTAGAATTATTCTGGCTATAGAGACTGTTGGCTAACTTTTTCATGCATTCACATATGAAAAGAACTAGATTGACAAAATATTCTACTTGACCCTAAGCTAGATACCTCCAGATTTCCTAGGAGATGGCAAAAATAGTCACAGCAGGGGAACTTAGCTCTCAAGTGCTTGTAGCTGAAGGGCTTTGGATCCTGTTATACAAGAGAGGCATTGAGGGTTTATTAGATAAAAGCAGCAAGATCATGCTGTTAAGAGTATGAGTAAGCAGTTGACAAGTGAATGAATTACAGTCCCTCCTGCATTTAGATCTTATTTTATTTTTCTTTTCCCACCTTAAATAACTCTTCTCTCTTGCTGTTTCTGAGTAACCAATCACAGTAAGAAAATCTCAGGATGTTAAAATACTTCTTTCTCTTGTAAAATATATGCTTTTCTCTTTAGAGTAAGTAAGCTGAAGATCTCTTGGTTCCAGGAACTTGGGGGTTGTGTTTCCAATTAGAAGGCTCCTTCCATTATTGGATTAGACATGCAAATTCAATATTATTTCCATAACTGAAGACTATTTCTCTATATATGGGCAACTGCTAACTACATGTATAGAATTCCTATGCAGGAAGGGATATTTCAAGGGGATCACAACAGGGTCAGTTGACAGTCAAAAAACCAGACTGTTTAGAAAGTTTTAGTTTTTTGAAGAGAGACATCAGCTAATTAGTTAGTGGTTTAGGGTGTTAAATTATACAACAGAATAACATAAGTATCCAAAAGAAAAGGAAGATGATGGAGGTAGAAATGGTTGTCACAAGTAAATATTCTTATTGTGAATATATGAAATCCTGTCATATTTAGTAAATAAAATTGCAAGTCACATGCAGTACAGATTAGTAATTATAATTAATTTCTGTAACAGCAGCAGAGCTGAAATTTGCTGTTAATTTAAGATACTTAACTCTTCTAAAATGTAGGTACTCTTAGCATATTGAATTTTGCACAGCACTGAGATAAGTCATAGCTTTCCTTTTAATGAAGTGACAGAGACTAATGAATTAAATGAAGATACTAATTGAGTAATTGACTGAGGAAATTAACTTTGGTTATTGTTGTAAATAAACTAATGCTAAATTTATGAATGTTGTTGAGGAAAATAGCTGATGGTAAGAGAATGTGAACTTGCATCAATGTAGTTAAACAACAGCCATCAAATAAGGGCTTGTTTTATTATCTGTAATGCAAATCTTATGAAAGAAAAAAAGGTTTCAGTGCCATGTTGTATTCTTCAGTCTGGCCTCTCTTGTGACTAGGCCTTCTGTTAATTAAAATCGCATTTAGGTTTCTCTATTTTGTATTTTCTATATAGTTAAAACTAATCAGGGAAAGAGCAGTTCTTAACAGCTTCTAAAAATGAGGTTGAATGAACATTAACTATATTACTAAACTTAATCTATAAGACCTCTACATTAGCAAAGAGCTTCCTGAGCTGATTTATGAGGGTTTGTTCTCTTTGGTAATTGTCTTAACATTTACACACTTTTAGACCTCTTTAAATTAATACTCCCTGACACTTATGCAAATATGTAGCTCTTGACTTTCCTTTGATTTAGTGAATCTTAGACTAATAAAACTATTGCACTTTATTTCTCAATAACAACCCCTAAGATTTGTTTATTTCTTCATAAATATTTGTTGTGGTGGGTTTTACTTTCATTTTTATTTTTGACAGCACCATCTCTACTGCTTTTTCATCATGACAGAGAACATTTCCACGATTACTGTTCCATGCTAACTATTTTCTTTCACTTGATCATAATAACAAATACAACATTATTGCCTTCATTGTTCTTTTCCCTTGGGTTTACATTTAGTGTCTTCTCGTCTTACTTCTATTTATTCAGGTGTTAAAGGTGGCCATATGTATTCATTAACTGCTATCAAAGACTTTTATTTTTCAGTTATTTTGTTCATTTTTCATTGTATACTGATGTCCATTGTATATTAATTGACCCAATTATCAGTCTACTGCTACTTAGTATCCAGGTTCCAAACTGACAGTCACCAGATCCAAGGCTAAACGAAGAAAAATCAAAGCCAAAACTGGAGAGATTGTTTTCTTCTGCTTCTTTTGGAATGTGAGATCAACACAGGGAAACTGTAAGAGCTGCTGTCAAAATGCAAACATCAAAGAAAAGCAGAAGTTGTTACTTAAATACCTAAGCAGTTAAGAAATTATTTTTTCCATTATATAAGAAATATATACTTGAAAAGTAAGCTCTTTTTTATATATATAAGTATTAGTATTTATAGTTGTTGTTACAGAAATTATTTCTGTACTTAGGAAAGCATTTTTAAGACAAAAGCAGCAAACAGCAGACAAGGTCACATTGTAGAGGTGGGGTGAGATAAGAGTTTTTTGAGACTGAAGATGTGAGTCAATAACCAGTAATGAAAGACACAGTGACTGGCGTATCATTTACTGGGGAGAAAGGGTAAAAATTAATGCATGAAATTGACATCTGTGTCAATTAATAACTCCTTATAACATTATATAAATTTCTTTTCAATGTTATTAGTTTACTGGTCCTGAAGGAAAGCTATTGGAGGAAGCAGGTAGACTTATTTACTGACACGTTTATGATTAGTAAATGATGGTAACTGCTATCTACAGTGCAGGTAAGCATACAAAAAGGGAAAGAGAAGAAACCATAAAAAGATTTATCTCTGTGTCACATGTATGACTCTATGTATGATATTTTTTGACAGAGTTTGCTAGGATCTATAGTCTTCTTGTACAAAAGAATCTGGGGGATTGTAGGTCACCAAAATATCGCTGTCTTCCTAATATGTCATCTTTTAGCAAGAATCATTTCAGAGAAAATAATGGCTTCTCTAAGCACTCATATATTAAATATATCTTTTTTATTTTTTTTATTCCCCCCCCCCCCCCCCCCCCCCCAATAATTATCATGGTAAGTTATTAAAATCAAGTCACACCTTTTTTTTCAGGGCCATCTAATTATTTGTATCTGTAAGATTACTTAACCTATAACCTGGACTTGTGTTCTCTGCTCATATTGTTCTATTACTGACCCATCCATTAATGGCTTTCCTGGAAAAGACAAGCAACTGCATCATCTTAGGATTGAGGCACCTATTAATAGAAACATATGATTAGAGATCAGAGAAGATTATGGTTGATGTTGCTGTGCATAACCAGTCTACAGTTTCCCCTGTTCAGTCATTTCACTTTGTTCAGTCATCAGAGGATTAATATTGCAGAGGAAATTGAAAAATGAATGCAAATGGAAAAAAAAAAAAAAGAGAGGGGAATTTTTAATTTAAATAAAACAGAGGTTGGGTAATTTTTGTCAGTAACAATATTACGATAGTTTACCAAAAGAACAAATAATAAAGAGTGGAAAATCAAATACATACAGAAATATATAAGGAAAGATATAAACCACTTTTATTATTCTCTATAAAATAATATAGTAAATTAAAATATATGTTGAAAGATAAAATTACTAACATGAAAAAAGCTTCATGACTATTATTATCATTACTAGTATTACAATCAGTGCTTTTAGTCTTCTGATTAGAAAATTTACCAGCATAAGAAGAAAGCTGGCATGATAGAAATTACCAACCTGCAGATAGAGAGAACAAACTTATATTCCTTGCCTAACCAAAAGCTGTACCCACAAGAGAAACAGAAGTATTGAAACAGTGGATCAAGATGATGTGGTGGGATCGCTCAGATGACTGCAGTGCTCTAATGGATGGACACAGGCTCCTTAGGAAGAACTGACAAGACAGCAAAGAGGGGAACTTGCCCTTTATGCAAGACAGCAGTGGAGCTCTGCCTGAGGACAGACAAGGAGTCAACTGAGAGGTTATGGGTCAGCGTTAGCAGGAAGACCAACATGGATGACACTGTAGTGGTGGTCTGTTTAGACTACCTCATCAGAAAGAATTAGATGAAACCCTCATTAGGTATCTGGAAGAAGCCTCACATTCACAGGTTCTCATCTTCATGGGAACTTGAATCACTCCAACATGTCCTGGAAGGGCAACAAAACAGGGCACAAACAACCCATGAGATTTGTGGAGTGCACCCTCAGTAAGTTTACAGACAATATAAAACTGGGAAGAGTAGTTGATTCATCAGATAGGTGTGCTGCCATTCAGAGGCACCAAGATACACTAGGAAAACTAGAGGCATCTCATGAAGTTCAGCAAGGGGAAATGCAAAATCCTGCCCTTTGAGAAGAAAAAAACCATGCATGAGGACAGGCTGGAGGCCCACCAAGTGGAAAGCAGCCAGTCAGGAAAGGACATGAAGGTTCCAGTGGACAACACATTGAAAATAAGCCCACAGGAAAGAAGGCCAACAGCACTCTGGCTTGCATTAGGAAGAGTGCTGCCAGAAGGTTGACGGAGGTGGTTCTTCCTGTCTGCCCAGCACTAGTGAGATGACATCTGGAATACTAGGCCCAGTTCTGGGTTCCCCAGTGCAAGAAAGAAATTGACATAATGGAGAGAAGACCACAAAGATGGTTAAGTAATTAGGAAAGACAGAGAGAGCTGGGAATGTTCAGCCTTGAGAAAAGAAAGGTCGGGGGAAAAGAGTAGGGTGGATCTTACCAATGTATATAAATACCTGAAGGGCGGGTGCAAAAAAGATGGAACCAGGCTCTTTTCAGTGGTGCCCAGCAACAGGACAAGGGGCAACGGGCACAGACTGAAGCATAAGAGGTTTCAATTGAACATGAGGAAGAACTTTGAGGGTGACAGAGCACTGGAACAGGCTGCCCAGGGGGGTTGTGGAGCCCCTCTTTTGGAGATATTCAAAACCTGCCTGGACAATGTCCTGTGCAACCTGCTCTCGGTGGACCTGCTTCAGCAGGGGGGTTGGACTAGATGATCTGCCAAGGTCCCTTCCAACCCCTGCCATTCTGTGATTCTGTGATACTCCATTCCCAAATGGAGGCGTGTAGAACTGGATCTCACTTCATATGTCAGAAATACTGTGGGTGTTTATTAAATCAAATATATTTGCATTTTATTGCTGAGTTTGATATGGTGAACTTTACTACACATGGGCAAACTATTATTTGTCACACATTAATTTTGATTCACTGGAAAAGTCAGACTGAATCTTCACATGAACTTTGGCCATCCGTAGCAGAAAACTTGGTCAGTGCAATAACCTAAGGATATTGCCCACCTGTGAAATGTCAGACAAGTGGCCTAGTTCTTCTTGATCAAACCAACAATTTCAAGTTTAGGGATGGAAAAGTCCATACCAAGGGAAACCTATACATTTGTCAACTGTGATTGTACACAAGATACCTGTCCAAAGTTTTCTCTAACTTTTGAGTGTAGCATTTGTAACATCCACTTCATTTTATTTCAATTGTAATCTCCTTTTCTATTAAGGGATAAAAAAGTTGTGGTGGTGTGAAGGAGATATGCTTACTTTACTGCACTTCTACAGTAATTAAATTAACATCTAATTTGAATCTCAAGCAAAATTTGGACCCACAACCTAAACTTCTGACATCAGAAATAGCAGCATAAACAGGAATACAGTAACAAAGTAATCAACAAAAGCAATGAGACAGAAAATATCAAGATGTCAAAATGTGACTCAACATGAATGCTAGCTATGGTAAGTTAAAGTATAACTTATGGTACAGTCATTATATCCACTCTATTTGTTCACAAGCACACAGATGAAATTCATTTCCCACAACCTGAAAATCTGAAAGGTTATCTGGAGAATGAATCAACTCATCCTGAGACAGGATGGATGAGTCATGCTTTAGACTTGCCTATTTCCCTACCTTTGCTCCCCAAAACCCCCAATGTGAATAGCTCTGGTGGGTTGACCCTGGCTGGGTGCAGGGTGACAACCAAACTGCTCTATCACTTCATGTCCTCAACTGGACAGGGAGAGAAAATATAACAAAAAGCTTGTGGGTCAAGTTAAGGACAGGAAAAGATCACTCAACAGTTACTGTCACAGGCAAAACAGACTCAACTTGGGGAAATTAATTTAATTTATTGACAATCACATCAGAGGATAATGAGAAATAAAACCTGATCTTAACACACCTTCCCCCCACCCCTCCCTTCTTCCTGGGCTCAACTTCACTCCCAATTTCCCTACCTCCTCTCCCTTTCTGAGTGGCACAGGGGGACGGGGAATGAGAGTTACAGTCAGTTCATTACACATTCTGCCTGCCACTGCTTCCTCCTCACACAGTTCCCCTGCTCTGTTATGGGGGTTCCTCCCACAGGACACAGTCCTCCACAAACTGTTCCAACATGGGTCCTCCCCACGGACTGCTGTTCTTCAAGAATTGCTGCAGCATGGGTCCTTTCCATGTGTCCTTTCCATGGGGTGCAGTCTCAGACTGCTCCAATGTGGGTCCCTTCATGGGGTCACAAGTCCTTCCAGAAAACCTGTTCCAATGTGGGCTCTTCTCTCTATTGGGACCACAGGTCCTGCCAGGAGCCTGTCCAGTGTGGGCTCTTCATGGGGTCACAGACTCTTTTGGGCACATCCACCTGCTCTGGTGTGGGGTCCTCCATGGGATGCAGGTGGATATCTGCACCACTGTGGACCTCTATGAGCTGCAGGGGGACAGCCTGGCTCACCATGGTCTTCACCACAGGCTTCAGGGGAATCTGCACTGGCACCCGGAGAACCTCCTTCCCCCTCCTTCTTCACTGACCTTGGTGTTTGAAGAGTTGTTCCTCTCACATATTCTCTCTCCTCTCCTCTGACTGCAGTGGGGTTTTGCTCCCCCCTTCTTAAATATGTTACCACAGAGGTGCTACTACCATTGCTGATTGGCTCAGCTTTGGTCAGCAGTGGATCCATCTTGGAGCTTGCTCTCATTGACTCTATCAGACATAGGGGAAGCTTCTAACATCTTCTCACAGAAGCCACCCTTGTAGCCCCCCCCCACCCCCGCTACCAAAACTATTCCATGCAAACCCAATACAATAGCTATGAATTAGACATCCAACCCTTGACTGTTTAGATGTAGTGTATTGTGTCTGACTGGGATGGAGTGAATGTTCCCCTCATAGTGTTGTGCAATAGCAGCCCTCATAGTGTTGTGCATTATATTTGTAGACACCAAAAATTGTAGCTTGTGAGGATAAACAGTTTGTAAGATTAAACAGCTGAAAACAAGGTGCTGTAAGAAGTGTCTGGGAGAATCTTAAACCAAACTTAAAAGGTGGCCTTTCTCAGTAGTATGTATATAGGACTCTATATTTCTATATTTTTTGTCTTTCGTTTCAAGTACATTAATGAAAACCTCCTTCCTTTTTTAGCAGAAAAATGAAACAACCAGCTGACAATTTTCTCTCAATTAGTTTAATTTAAAATAAGTTTTTTTTCAGAAGCTGCTTGCTTTCCAGCAGAATGCACATTTCTTGTCTCTGACTCAGTTTTATCATACTGGTAGCAAAAAATATCATTCGATGCTAAAAATAACTAAATATTACTAGAAGTCATGTATTCAATGTCAACAAAACTGTGCTGTATTGATACTCAAAAGCTTTAAACAATTCTAGCTTCAAAGGTAATTGCATGTACTTTTTGTGGTGTTTCTTTTAGCTAGGGTTCATACTTTTTAAACTTTGGTTTGGGGAAGATGAAAATTGCTTAAAAATGTATTGACATGCAAGTTGCGGAGACTTCATAAGGATAGCCACAAATGTACTTAAATTTCTTTGTCATTGTAGTGGGGTAAAGAAAGTGTAAGAGATGGATACTCCTTTCTCAGGGAGTGAGATCAATTTCACTTCTTGGCAGTTTCTAAATTGTGTTTGCCAATTGTGACTGAAATTATCGAGACAGATGGTCATTGGTCTTGAACTTTCATTATTCTAAGGCCACTGAGTGAAGTAGTAGTGCACTGTTTTTAAGTGTTTCTGCCTTGTTTCAATTTAAAGGATCTCAAGTTTCATTCCTCAGATTGGAACAGAGATAAGTGTTTCTGAAATCTTTTAGACACATGGGGGTTAGCACGTTAGAGATCTTGATTTTTTTTCTGTATCTTCCCTTTTTTTCTATTGTTTTTGGGAGTATGATAATAAATCTTGCCAGGAAGACATGATCAGAAGGAACCTTCTAGGAAAATCCTTTCCCTAGATCTAAATTTGCTACTTCATTTTCTTTGCTTAAATGATTATATAAATTAAGTATTGTATTAGCTGTAACAGACTGGACGTAAGTTGCATTATTCCTATTTGTGCTTCTTTCTTAGTAAGCCCAGTTTCAATTTTTAAAATTCCCAGTAAATGGAATTCTCTCTAACTCATTGTTACATCTTTAATGTAGAACTTAGTCCAGAAAATATCTTTTAAAGACAAACTCATATAAAATTGTAAATATCTGTTTAGTACATAATTCTTTATAGAGGACAGTTACATAGTGCTGGGCAGAAAGCTAAAAAAAAAGAAAAATAATTATTAAGATCCTTACCACATTTAAAAACCTGTTGATTGTTTTCTTTTGCAAAGGAATTGTAGAAAAACTGTAATAATATTTTTAAAAATAATCCAAACAAACAAACCCAACACTGTCAACATAAACCAGCTGCTAACATTCTAGGTAAAAAAAAATAATAAAATAAAGAAGTTCTTTTCTTATCAATAGAAATATGGGGAAGGTCATAATTCCTTGGCAAGTAGAAATTTTCGCTAGTGTAGGTCTTTGTAAGCAACACACACTTCACTTCTAGCTTACATCAGAAAAGCTTAATGAGCCATGCATGTATCAAAAGATTAAGTCACTCTTTCAACTTTGAAAAGAAATTTAGCCTTATTTTATATTTAAATAGGGAGAATTAAAGGAGCTGCTTTAGCTACACAGGAAGTTCATGATGATGAACCATACTCTGGGCTGCATCAAGAGAAGTGTGGCTAGCAGGTCGAGGGAGGTGATTCTGTCCCTCTACTCTGCTCTGGTGAGACCTCGCCTGGAATACTGTGTCCTGCTCTGGAGCCCTCAGCAAAAGAAGGACATGGAACTGCTGGAGCGGGTCCAGAGGAGGGCTACAAAAATGATCCGAGGGCTGGAGCACCTCCCCTATGAGGACAGGCTGAGAGAGTTCGGCTTGTTCAACCTGGGGAAGAGAAGGCTGCGGGGACACCTGATTACGGCCTTTCAGTACCTAAAGGGGGCCTATAGGAAAGATGGGGACAATCTTTTTAGTAGGGCCAGCTGTGTCAGGAAAGGGGTAATGGTTTTAAACTGAAGCAGGGTAGGTTTAGACTGGACCTAAGGAAGGAATTCTTTACAATGAGGGTGGTGAAACACTGGAACGGGTTGCTCAGAGAGATGGTGGAGACCTCATCCCTGGAAACATCCAAGGTCAGGTTGGACGAGGCTCTGAGCAACCTGATCTATTTAGCAGTGTCCTTGCTTACTGCAGGGGGGTTGGACTAGATGAGCTCTAGGGTCCCTTCCAACCCAAAACATTCTATGATTCTATGATTCTATGAATCTTGGTAATTTTATTCAGATTTTTTGCCTTAGTCAGAAAGACAATAGAATGATTCTACTCTAAGTATTAATGTAAAATTCTATGAATGACTGTCACTGTAAATTAGCTCAATGTATGCACAGAAGTATTAAAGTACTGGATTTTTTTCTAAATATTTTCTTTAACTAGCAAAAAAATTAAAATTTTATTTGTAAATTTTTTAAACTTTGATTATTTGTTTAATGCCACAGCAGAACCACAGAATTTTAACAGAAATTACAAGCTTTTACACTGCTGGAGAAATATTTCATTATTGGAAGAAAACAATACCATAGAGATATATGTAAGTAGTATATAAGCCTAATTCGTTTGCAAACTACTTTTACTGTCCTTCAAATATAGATTTTCAGTTTCATAAATGAAACCCATGAAGAAACTTCACAAAGTTGAACTTTGTTATTTTCATTTGATTTTCATTTATTTAAACCTTCTAGCCACAGGCAAAATAGGCAGCTTCTTAAGGAAACCCATCAGATGGGAACTGATGGACGAATCTGTTCTGTCTACAGCAGAGCTTTGAAAATCTTGCTTTGCTTCTACCAAGAGCAACAATGGTGATAGTGTCAGGGACAGTAGGTAATGCTGGGAAAGAAGGGCATGGAGAAAGACAGCAAGAACAGTCAGACTTCTGGTACTTACCCCACCTTTTTCTTAATTTTCTGAAATTTAGATTTATCACCTCTATATCAAGCCTCATCTTAGTCTTCCTTTCTTGGGATACCCATTGATATATGCTTGGTGGTTTTTTGTTTGTTTTTTTTTGTGTAGGTTTTTTTTTTCTTTCTTTTTTTTTTTTTAAATTTTTTTTTTAAATTTCTCTTGTGCTGCCTTACAATCAGGCCTTGTGCTTGCTCTTTTGCAGAATTTGTTTCCTGCAGAAATTGAACAATTTGTCTTATGGCCAACAGTCCCAAAAGGACATGGTGGTGTAGAAAATAATGAGCAGGAAGGAAGAAGAAGATAAACAATCCCACTGCCTGCAAATGTGTCCTAAGTCATCATTTCCTGGGACAATCAGTGAACAAAACAGCACCAAGGAGACATGAGGAAGTCATGGCAATTTGTGTTTCTCAGATGTGTTCCTAGAAGATATTTTTATCAGTTCTAAAAGAGTAGTAGCTTTTGCTCATCTAAGCATAAAAAATTACATTGAGTGTAATAAGAGAGTATGACAAGGGATATATTGAGGGTCTTGAAAATAAAAGTTAAGTGGATATAATTTTTTTGTTGGTCATTGCTGGGAGGAAAAAACCCTCATCCTCTTCTAGAGAGTTCCAAGTTTATTCTGTGTTCACAGCTGTTTTCAGGAACTTGAATGGTCATGTCTGCATTAATAATATATGGATATAGTGATAAACTCCTAAATTAAAAAACAAACAAACAAACAAATATATAAGTATCTCTCACACAGGTAAGATTAAAAGAAAAATCCATTTATTCAGCATTTCCCAGGTTCTGTGTATTTGTTTATATGTGCTAGCTGTTCTTACTTCCAAACACTAAAATTCTACTAAAACAAAAATGGAAATAAAAAGGAGTTAATTCTCATTTACACCAATTACCTATTAAACTGCTTTGGCAATACTGAGGGGGCAAGAAATGGTCCAAGTTCTTATTCTAAGAAACTCTACAAATTCCTGTTCTGGCTATATGTACCTTGAATGTTGCACATGTGGGACTAGAAAAAGTGATGGAGCTTTTGCATAAAGAAAAAAAGAAATAAAGGGCAGCTTGAGATTTTGAATTAAGTGCATTTTATGGATAGAGTGGGAATAAGAACATAACAGTTGACATTTTCAGTGATTTTTTCAGCTAGAATTATTATGTTTTGCCTTTCCATGCTCCAGATGATGAGAAACCAGTTTTAGTATCAACCTTTTATGAAGTAACTTGTTCAGACACCTTAAATTGACATAACACAATTGACAGTGCTTGTTGATGACCTCCTACACTTTTTCCCTGTTGCAGGGAAAATGGTATATACCACCAACCATACTGTGGTGTGTTTTGCATGTGGAGTGTATTTCTAAAAAAGTACCTCTCAGTATTTAGTTAGAAATTTTTTCTCACATCACACTGCAAAGGAATAGTTTATCAATTATACCTGTATAAAAATGATAGCATAAATCATCCTTCTGTAAATATAGAATGCATATTTTATATGTATTTTATATTTATATGTATACACATACGTATATGTATGAATAATATTATCATATTTGTGCATTGTATCAATACAATATCATTTCATGCTTTGAATTGAAAAAAACTCCAGAAATGTAATGGAATTTAAGATCTTTGGCATTTTTAACACTTCCTTTTAATTTTTACTTTTATATTTCTTTTTCCCTTTTTTCCCCAACTAGCAGTACAATCATCATAATTGACTTCTTTTCTGATTAATATAAGACAAGGCTCCAGTGAACAGAAAACTAGACTGAGTTTTAAGATTCTGAGCTGTGCTTCCAGAGTTCCTGACCTCCACCCTAGAGAGGTTGCACCAACAGCACATGACAGAAGTATTCTGCACCGTGCTCTACAGATCTGTTCTCCAGGGAAAGAAGACTGGGAAATATGCTGAAGCAAACCATGGTCCCTCTCTGCTCGTGTGTCTAGGAGTCCTGAAGGAAACTGGGACATATGTGGAGACGCTGAATATCCAGCTACTGTTACCCCGACAGTTACTATTTTGACAATACATGCCTCCAGAGACATATAGCCAAGTGTTCTTTTCTCAAACTGTGGAAAAGTTCATTGAGGATAATTTTTACTGTTGTTTCTGATTTGTTTGTGAAAAATAAGCTGCTCAAAGGCTTACGTTTCAGGACAGAAAAAAACTGATGATATCAGAAGGACAAACTTTAGGAAAGTGCTGGTTAGATAGACTGATTTGTCTGAAATGCTTTTACATTTAAATATGGACAGATCAGGAATTGTTTTTTTATCAAACATTAAAAAAATGGTACACAGAGAAGGAGGTAAGGAAGGGCTACAGAATTAGGTGGAAGAGTAGAATACAGGTGGAAGAATAGGCATCAGACAGTGTGGAACTATGTATTTTCACAAGGGAAGAATGTACAGCTAGGGAAGGGAGACAAAAGAGGGAGAAAAGGAGAGAGAAGATTGTTTAGCAAGGAAGCTGTGTTATGACAGTTAAAAAGCTCGTGAAGCAAGTGAAATGGCTGAGAGTCTGGTGGAGACTGATTTTGCAAAGAAAATGTAAACAACATCTCTTTTAAAAGACTTTGTAAAGAAAATAAAGGATAGAAATATGTTACTCTGTATGAATGATGAGATATAAATTAAGGATAACATTAGTTAGTATTGACCTCCCCCCCAGACTGATGAGTATTCAAAATTTTAAGTTTAGATTAAAATACACTAGTCTAGATTATAAATATAGAGTGTAAATGCCCTGATAGCTTTTCTGAAGGAAGCGCAGCTTAATGCCATATATCAGGTGAACAAAAAATGTAAACCTCTTATTGCAGGGTGTGGTGAGTTGAACTTGGCTGGACACCGGGCAGCCACCAAGACACTCTATCACTCCACCTCCTCAACTAGACAGGAAAGAGAAATTAAACAAAAAGTTCATGGGTCAAGACAAGGACAAGGAGATCACTCATCAATTATCATCACAGACAAAACAGACTCAGCTTGGGGAGATTAATTTATTGACAATCACATAAGAGTGGGATAATGAGAAATAAACCCACACCTTCCCCCCACCCCTCCCTTCTTCCTGGGCTCAACTTCACTCCCAACTTCTCTACCTCCTCTCCCCTCCCTGAAAGGCACAGGAGGATGGGGAATGAGGGTTACAGGGAGTTCATCAAATGTTCATCTGCTACTCCTTCCTCCTCACGCTCTTCCCCTGCTCCAGCATGGGGTCCCTCCCACAGGAGGAACTCCTCCATGAAATTCTCCAATGTGAGTCGTTCTCATGGACTAATGTTCTTCAAAAACTGTTCCAGAATGAGTCCTTTCTATGGAGTACAGTCCTTCAGGAACAGACTGCTTCAGCATGTGTCCCCCCACGGGGTCACAGATTCTGCCAGAAAGCCTGTCTAGCATGGGCTCCTCTCCATGGGACCACAGGTCCTGCCAGGAGACTGCTCCAGTTTGGGCTCTCTATGGAGTAAGAGCCTTCTTCAGGGGCATCGACCTACTCCTGCATGGGGTCCTGCATGGGCTGCAGGTGGATGTCTAGTCTATCATTAACCTCCATGGGCTGCAGGGGGACAGCCTGCCTCATTGTGATCTTCACCGTAGGCTGCAGGGGAATCTCTGCTTTGGTGCTGGAGTACCTCCTCCCTTTCCATCTTCACTGACCTTGGTGTCTGCATTGTTGCTTTTCTCACATCCTTTCACTCCTATCTTCTGACTGCTGTTGCACAGCATTTTCCCTCCCCCCGCCTTCTTAAATATGTTATCACAGAGTCTCTACCTCCACTGCTGATTGACTTGGCTTTGGCCAGCAGCACATCTGTCTTGGAGGCAGCTGGCACTGGCTCTTACTGGACATGGGAGAAGCTTCTGGCATCTTCTCACAGAAGCAAAACCTTGCCACACAAACCCAATACACAGGGGAACTGGGACCTTCAGATAATCTCCATACAGAATACTGAAAGAACAAGCCTATTAAATTTCAAGTCTATTAGGAGGGCTTTAAATGAATTGTCAATTGGGGTGACAATGATGAATAAAGGATAGTGAACATTGCATCTGTATTCAGGAAAAGAGAAAAAGAGCTGGCCAAATATCTCAGTAGTTTAAGTCAGTACTTTAGTAGATTTAGAAGACTAACCAAGGGTAAGGTGGCAATATGAGTGTAATGGATTTTATTGAAAGAGGGGTTATCAGGATTAAGAGACAGTTATAATCCTGTTAAGTATTTTGACTTAGTGGGCTTGAAACATAAGGAGATGTGTCTTTATGGAATTTGAAGATGACATAACAGTTTGGAGAAATGCTAATGCTGAAGAGACATATGTGGAGGAGTGGCTGAGTGAGAATGGGCATGATTTAGTCCCATTCGACATCCCCTGCTCTTAAGCAGATGTGGGCAAACTATGACCGGAAGAGAAGGTGAAGCCCCTCCGCCGGACAGATGATCTGTCCCAGCCACAGTAGCGATGTAGGCATGTGTATAATGGTGTTCTACCAATCACAGTGTGACGTGTGTGTGTATGTTATTGTTTTCTGCCTATATATGCTTTTGTTAGCTGCGCAATAAAGGAGAACGACCATACTCATATTGAGATTCCATCTTTACTCCGGGCCGGCTTCCCCCTCCAACAGACATAGATTATCACAAACACGGAATTAAATGACCCTGAGAAGACTTTGCTTATTTCTGGTCCACATTAAAAAATTAAAAAAAAAAAAAAACAAAAAACTTGAAGTCAGACAAATGGCGAGAGTGGCTACCAATAAAGCTAGAGGAAAAGACAGTGTATTTTGTTGAGGGTAGATTACAGAGCTTTACTGACTTATCCTTGAAAAGCAAAGATGGGGAGAAGAAATACTATTATGCTTTATAAACATATCTGGAGGCAATGTGAAAATATTAGGAAAAGAAGAGAACACTCTAAGCTGAGAGCTAATATTTATGCAAGATCAGTTAGAATGCATTGGTCACAGCCAAACTTAGATGATTTTCCTCATGTAATCATCCAAGCCAGTCAGTTATGCTCCGTTTATAGTTTACAACTACTTTCCACAGGAGGTTTCTTGCTGATGATGCCCTATGCTTGCTTTACACCAAGTGTCTTCTAGTTTTCTCCCATTTTACAATTTTGTAGAAATTGTATTAAGATGAAGTTACAGTTTGTTGTGGTTTAACCCGGCTGGCAGCTCAGCACCACGCAGCCACTCGCTCACTCCCCCCCTCCCTCAGTGGGATGGGGGAGAGAATCGGGAAGGAGAAAAAGGTTAGAGCCAAGGGCTGAGATAAAGACAGTTTAATAAGAGAAAATGATAATAATAATAGCAATAATGAGAATGATAACAAAATATACAGAATATACAAAACAAATTGTGCACAATGCAATTGCTCACCACCCGCCGACCGATGCCCAGCCCGTCCCGAGCAGCAATCACTCCCCGAGCCGTGATCAGTCCCCGAGCAGCGATCACTCCCACTGCGACTGACCGACTGACTAAACCCCCCCCCCGAGCATGACGTTATGTGGTATGGAATAGCTATTTGGTCAGTTTGGGTTAGCTGTCCAGGCTGTGCTGTACTCCCAGCTTGTTATGCACCTGGCCGAGCAGGAGAAGCTCAAAAAGTCCTTGAGTAGTCTGAGCACTACTTGGCAACAACTGAAAACATCACTGTGTTATCAACATTCTTGTAGCACTAAATCCAAAGCACAGCACTATGCTAGCTTCTGTGAAGAAAATTAACTCTATCCCAGCCGAAACCAGGACACAGTTAGCTTGAAGAATTGTTTCACCTGAGTTGTTTTCAGTCAGTGCTTTTAAATATAAGTTCTTAAATGCATGAAATATCCAAAGAATCCTAGAAAAGATGAAATGGAAACTTCCGTGATCTGTAGCTATGAGTGCTTTTCTGCACAGGCTCATACAGAGATAGGACTTGACTTTGCTATTCTTTATTTGCAAGTGTTTCCAGTTATACTTCTCAGTCTGTTTGATAGAATTTCCTGCCTATTTGCAGACTCTTTTGTTGATCTTATTCTTTGCCCTTTGTCTTGCAATTTCTGTTACCTGGGTCAATGTTTGCATGTTTTCCAATGCCTCCTAAATGCAACTGCCATCTTCACCACTTTGGTGGTCACACTACTCACACGCTTGCATAAAATGCTCATTCATTGTGTTTCGCTATACAGTCACAGTGTGATAAGGTACTTACATGTTGTTTGTGACACTATTTGAGCTCACCTATGCTTGACTTTAAGGCAAGCTCACACAGATTACATTCTGTTTATTGCACTCGTAATTTATAGGCATCACGGAGCTCTACTTTAGTTATACTGAGCAGATTCTTACATTGGTAATAATGGAGTGTTGATATCTTCACTCCAGAACTAATTTCATTTTTAAAATGGTATGTATTCACTTCCTGTCCTATTGCAACTTTGTAATGTGGTTTGGAGCAAATCTTATCACCGCTATTTGAACAGCTGCTTTTCTTCTAAGAAATAGCTTAACTTCTTACTACTGCAGTAGAAGCTTTGAAGTTAAATGTAAACTCTTTGACAATCAGATATCATGAAATAATTTTTGTTTGAAAGGACCCATAGAGCTCTTCTAATCCAATGCCTTGCCCAAAGCAGGGATAATTTCCTAGTTAGAACATGTTGTTCAGAGTCTTGTCAATTTTTGAATGTCTCCAAGAACATAAGTTCAACAGCCTTTGTTGGCATCCTGTTAAAGTGGACAGCCACTCTTAAAACCTGTTTTGTTTTTTTTTTTCTTTACATTTAGTTAGAACTTCCCTTGCAGCAGCTGGTGTCAGATGCTTTTTGTCCTCGTGCATCTCTGAGAAGAGCCTGTCCCATTTGATAGTTGAAGACAGCACACAGATCTCCTCTTAGCATTCTTTCTACAGGCCACATTCAGCTTCTATGGCCTTTGCTCACCAGCATATGCTTGAGACCACTAACCATCTTAGAGGTCTTCTGCTAACTAGTCACTAGATAAAAGAGCCCCTAAGCATCTACATTAATTTTATTTTTTTTTTCCTACTCATGTCAAATGATTTGTGCTAGATATGAATAGGTATTGGTGGGATCATCAATTGCCATGTCTTCAGCATTGTCTCTGCTGGTTGCAGCTTACTCTTGGCCTTTTCAGTAGTTCCCTGAGAATGTATGCTATGGTCAGCTAAACCAAAACCAAATCAATCAATCAATCAAACAAACAAGCAAACCAACCGCCACAACTTCTATCATCTGGCTACTGAACTTTGAAAACACTGCTTGTTATCACCAGAAAATATCCACCTCTGTAAATCGTTCCCCCAGTTTCATAAGAGTTAGCTCTTAGGTTAGCTTTTTCTTTTTTTTTTTTTTTTTTCATATGGAGGTGGCTAAGAAACTTGCTGTGGTGAAAATTTTTGGTTGACGAAAATAAAAGCTAATATGGCCTCATAAAATTTTTCCACTGGAAAATATTAATTGTATCCAAGAGAAGGCTAGAGAGAAAAAAAAAAAAAAAAGTAGAAAAAACACTGAGACATTTTTAATTTCTTCAAACATTCAAACCCAGAAACTGTCAAACAAGAATTTGAATAAGAGATACTGTCCTGGTTTCGGCTGGGATAGAGTTAATTTTCTTCACAGAAGCTAGCATAGTGCTGTGCTTTGGATTTAGTGCTAAATCCTTGATATCTTTTGTGCACAAAACCCAACGAATAATTTCTTTGTACTTGCAGGTTTTGCATATTCTACTTGCTTGTATCTCTTCACGTTTGGCTGAAGATGCCCCAACACACTGACCCAAAAAGGGGCTATAAAAAAGCATATGGTGCCTTCTTAGAAACCACAGGATATTCATCTTGGCTTTAATCTACTTCTCTAAATGACTGCAGGTTTTCCATGGGTCCTTCATCTTACCTACCTATGCTCTGTGGTTGTCACAGATGCCATAAGGACCAATAAAAATCACTAGGTACTTATATTTTGGGAATCAAATCTCATTCTGAAGTCTAGATCTGAGCTACTAAGTCTGAGATACTCTATTTTCCAAATGAAAGAGGCATCACTTGGGTATAAATCATCTCCTATTAAGAGAGTTATAAAAAACAGAGAAGCAGAACTGCCCTGTCAAAATATGTATGTCTCTGAAGTCATCCTCAGAAAGCTAGCTCAGGCTTAGACTTCTAGGGTGTAATTATATAGTAATGCTTTGTAAATGCACTATGTTTTCATAACTATAATTGTGTTATTTGGATTATTAATAAAATATAATAAAAGTAATAAACATGAAAAAGCTGAAATATAACTTGTATGACTTTCTCTACTAAGAGGCACTTATTTTATTAATTTAACAAATTTGCCTATAGTTTGCCAATTGCTAGTGAACATGAGAAAAAGCTTTTAAACATTATCTGATAAGAATATTGCATTTTCTCATGTATAAAATTTCCAAATTATTTCTCTGTGAGCTGACATGCAAATCACAAATGAATGCTATTGAATGATTCATTGTAAGTTTAGCTGGTGATTATTGTTGGTTTTTTGTTCTGTATTGTTTGTTTTTTTTTTTTCCTCAGGAGTCTAGATTTCCATGCTTTCCATTTAAGCAAGTGAATTCTTCCTGCTGTGAATTTGCTACAGCACCACCTCTTTATAAGTTTTGGATCTCATTAGAGATCATTAGGCTCTTGAGAGATACTAACATCTCACAAACACTGTAAACAATGTCTTTTCAACCTTGATTGCAGTTTTTGTATCCCCTGATTAATGTTTGTGCACTAAGATCGATTAATACAGAAGGGAGAAAAACATTTGAAAACATGGTCTTGATCAACAAATTCTTCCTAAATGTCTTGTGAATAGAGTAACAATGAGTAAAACTTCTTTCATTCTTTGTTTTCAGTTAAATTTAAAGTAAATCTCTGAACAACCCTCACTGACAGGTAAGACAACATGAAATGAAGATTAACATTTAAAGAATAATGTTTAATAATAAAATTCATACACAGGATCGAAATGTGTTAGCATAGAAATATAGCTCCAAAAATTGTATACTTTTTGAACTAATAGGGAATCCTGAACATTTCTCTGGCATTCATAATTTTGATCTTAGTCCATTGAAGGAGATTGGCTCGGATCAAATTTTCAGCCTCTTTACCAGAACAAAACACCATCATCTTTTCAACACAACAGAAGAACTGGAGATATATAAACAAGAAAAATTCTGCAAGGGTCCCACTATGTTATAGCTGTAGGGAACATTTCAACACGTTGATGGATGGTAGATGGCCTCTGGAGACAAGAGCTTCAGTTTAAAAGATAATCACATTTAGAAACTCACCAAGCCAGAGCACAATCCTCATTGTAACTGTAAAATACGCTTTTCCTAAAGCATTGAAAAAAGATGCTGATGGCATCACCGAATGTTGAAAAATGTGTGTTGCGTTTGTGATACTGTGCCCTCAGGTAATGTGAAGAAAGAAGCAAACCCAGATGCACAGCCTGAAGCTGCCCTCCAGCATAAGCTGTTAGAGCTGTGACCTCTGTATAGCAGTCAATCCCACTGGCAAAAAGGGTGGATGAAAGCAAGAGAAGGGGGAGCAGGTAAAGTTAATATTATAGATTATTTTAAAATATCCTGTTTAAGTTTGTAAACAGACCATCTTATGGAAAGGATATGAACTAGCTCAGACCTGGGTGAATGAAATACACATTTAAATTGACTGCCAAGGTGAAAGTGTCAGTAATTAATACTCATGAGGAAAGATAGCACAGAAAGGGAAAGATGAGTTGTAGTTGACAAAGATCTAAGTTTCATCACAATACAGGAAAGGGTGAGAGGGCTAGAAACAAAGAGGGAGAAGAATTCTAAATTGTAGTAAAAAATTCCTAGTAGCTTTTTGTTCATCCCTAGACAGAATATTTTGTACATGAGAAGCCAAGGTAAAAAGTATTCCAAACAGACAAAAGTATTCTGTGAATTCTCTAAAAGTATAGGCTCCTGCTACTCAACATGAAACAGAAAAAAATTGTATGTGTTTTTTCAATTACCTATAAATATAGTTCTTTTTGTTAGAAATTATCTGATATCTCAAGTGCTTCTGTCAATCCATCAAACATTTGCTTCGTGGTGCTGAACTTTCAGCTGTTGTTTTTCACCCAGACATTTATTCCCTGCAGGCAGCATAGGAGTTGTATTTGCTAGGTAAGCAAAAAGAGCTGAAGATTTATATTGAGCTCATGTCAGTAACCATATTCATACATTGAATATCATATGGTATCAATAAAAGGACTGATTCTGTAGTACAACAAATTGATGCTGTGACGATATTATCTTCCTTTGCGATCTCACCAAGAGAAATTGTAAATCAATTGAGTAGTATATCTCTGCAGTCTCCCTGTGCAAAATACCATGAGACATATGGTAGATGGTGAACACAGTTATCACAAAACTAATAGAGACATTTGGAAACAGAATATTTTATAGGATACATTACCATTCCTCTACTGCAGTCTGTTGACCCCTGAAATTTAAAAAATTCGAGGTTTTGCCCATTATGAAACAAATCATTTGGCATAATGAACAACTAACTTCAGTGAAGAAAAACTAAAGGGTGCCTATATCACAAAAGGTAACTGTTGCCATCTTTCTTTTAGTTTCTTCATATAGATCAGTTGATACCTACATTAGTAGAGCCACGGATATGTCACAGTATAAAGATTGTCTGTATTAGAGAAAGGTTTTCTGCAAACTGTACAATAACTTGCTTTTGTAGAACAGAAAATCAGCACTGCCTGATGATTTGGCTGTCAATTGTTTTTAGAAATTTAGAATAGCAAGTTGGAAGGGACCTTGGCAGATCATCTAGACCAACCCTCCTGCTAAAGCAGCTTCACCTAGAGCATGTTACACAGGACATCGTCCAGATGGGTTTTGAATATCTCCAGAGAAGGAGACTCCACAACCCCCCTAGGCAGCCTGTTCCAGTTCTCTGTCACCCTCCACGTAAAGAAGTTCTTCTGCATATGCAACTGAAACCACTTATGCTTCAGATTGTGCCCATTGCCCCTTGTCCTGTCACTGGACACCACTGAGAAGAGACTGGCTCCGTTCTCGTGGCATCTACCCTTAAGATATTTGTATGTGTTGATGAGGTCCCCTCTCAGTCTTCTCTTCTTCAGGCTAAACAAGCCCAACTCGCTCAGCCTTTCCTCATAGGGGAGTTGCTCCTGTCCCTTTTCATCTTTGTTGCCCTCCTCTGGACTCTTTCTAGGAGTTCCTCATCTTTCTTGAACTGGGGAGCCCAGAACTGGACCCAGTACTCCAGGTGGGGTCTCACCAGGGCAGAGAAGAGGGGGAGGATAACCTCCCTCGACCTGCTGGCCACACTCCTCTTAATACACCACAGGATACCATTGGCAATCTTGGCAACAAGGGCACACTGCTGGCTCATGGTCAGCTTGTCATCCCCCAGGACTCCCAGGTGCCTCTTGGCAGAGCTGCTTTCCAGCAGGTCATCCCCCAGCCTGTACTGGTGCATGGGGTTCGACCTCCCCAGGTGCAGCACTTGACACTTGCCCTTGTGGAATTTCATCATGTTCCTCTCCACCCAACTCTCCAGCCTGTCCAGGTCCCGCTGAATGACAGCGCAGCCTTCCGGCGTATCAGCCATTCCTCCCAGTTTTGTGTCATCAGCGAACCTGCTGATGGTACACTCTGTCCCCTCGTCCAGATAACTGATGGATAAGTTGAACAAGACCAGGCCAAGTACTGAGCCCTCGGGAACTCCACTAGCTACTGGCCTCCAACTAGACTCTGCACTGCCAATCAGAACTCTCTGAGCCCTGACATTCAGCCAGTTCTCAATCCACCTCACTGTCCACTCATCCAACCCACACTTCCTGAGCTTCCTATGAGGATGTTATGGGAGACAGTGTCAGAAGCCTTGCTGAAATCAAGGTAGACAACATCCACTGCTCTCCCCTCATCTACCCAGCCAGTTATGGCTTCATAGAAGGCTATCAGGTTGGTCAGGCATGATTTGCCCTTGGTGAATAAAAATCAATAACACTCCATTGTCACCAAATTTACTTAGCAGCATGGGGACTTCAGAGATGAAACCATGTTAAATGTTACTTGTCACAGAAAAAAAAAATAAAAAATAATGCAGATATGTGTTGATATGTGGCCTGAGGGGGCATGATAATCTGTGGTACTACAGTATACTTTTGGAGAATGACGAATGAACTTGGGATTCCATATGTAAGGTGCAAATTAACTTATATTGCCTGTAAGACTGTGGCCTACCTATGCACTGGTATTCAGCGTTTCTTTGCAATATGACCCATTGGACAGAGTTCAGTAAACAAAATCAAGATGAAATTAGAAAAACTCCTGCAACTTATCACAGGCTTTCTGTCTTGACACCTCCTTCCCATAGACAAATTTGGTTAAATTCATCTGGCAGCTTTGAAAAGTATAATAGCAGTGTGAAGTACAGATTCACACTGAAGACCGAATGAAGACATTAGTCTAGTTGGCTAAAAGATGATCATAAATAATTATATTCTGTCGAATATTGACTAAAGTACATTGCCAACCCACTCATTTCCTTTGCTGGACTTATTTTGTAGCCAGAAAACTAAACTATTTAATTTTAGACCACATTTGACAAGAAAAGGACCTTTCATGCTTCTATTGCCAAAATATAATAAAATAGTTTGACAATTGCAAATTTTATGGCTATTGATATTCTGTAATGTGATGACATGGAAGAAGATATATGAACATTTCAGTTGCTATTCAAGGCAATAATATTTTTTCTCTTCTTCCAATTAAATGTAACTGCGAAATCTAATGCATTCAAATATTTTAAGTCTGACTTGGTTAAAAGGAAATCTGGATTAAATGGCCCTAAATTACAGAATGGCATTATATAGATTAAAATGCTAAGCCTGTTTAAGTGGAACTGACTCATTAAGTCATAGCCATGGATTTAGAATTCTGTTTTAATTGTCCTGAGTGTATCCACCCTCTTTTTTTTTTCTTGTTAATAATCCACAGCTCTGCTTCCCTCTGCAGCGCTTGCTTAAAATCCATAGGTCTTTCCTGTTCAGACTAAAGATCAATAGTCCTTTCCAGTTTTATAGTATTCAAACAGATAAGGAAGGACAAAGAGATCCACAAAGAACCCCCTAATAGGTTGTGCTTTCCTTTGGGAAGTAATTATTTTGTCCTTTGGGATTTTAGTATACTGTCTGATTCTTCCCTTACTATATTACTTGTAGTTCAATATTTCTGTAATTGACATAAAATAATACTGACTAATGGTTAATCTTAAAAATCAGTAGACCAAAATATATTTATAGTTTAAAAGTTTTTAGGCAGCTAATATATATATATATATATATATATATATATATATGATAGTCTTATTTTCAATTATTTATTAATATTCATGAGCACATTTAGGAGCATTCAAAGCCCCAGAAATTAAGATACTAATATTAATAATATTTTAACAGTGTTTGGAAACACTCCAGTTTCAGGGATGGAGTAACTCTCAGCTCCATATTAAGTGAGACCTCATAGTCCCAGTTCCATTCTAGATTAAATTCCGTAGGATAACTCTACAGGAAATAAACCCACATGCATTGAAGGGCACAATAGCCATAAAGATATAGCACTAATGTGCCTGACTAAATATTACCTGAAATACCTAAACTAGGGAGTAGGAAGTAGAAAATGGGAGCCAAGCTATGAATGCAATCTTTGATAAGAGATAGGTAATATAGAATTGTAGAATCATAGAATCATTTAGGTTGGAAAGGACTTTTAAGATCATCAAATCCAACCTAATACTGCCATTCCACCACTAAACCATATCTCTAAGCACCTCATCTACCCATCTTTAAATACTTCCAGGGATGGTGAATCAACCACTTCCCTGGGCAGCCCATTTCAGTGCTTGACAACCCTTTCTGTGAATAATTTTTTTCCTAATGTCCAACCTAAATGTGCCCTGGCACAACTTGAGGCCATTTCCCCTTGTCCTATCAGCTATTACTTGGGAGCCTTCAGTTGCATATGCAGAAGAACTTGTCTATTCAGAGGGTGACAGAGCACTGGAACAGGCTGCCTAGGGAGGTTGTGGAGTCTCCTTCTCTAGAGATATGCAAAACCCGCCTGGATGATGTCCTGTGCAACCTGTTCTAGGTGAAGCTGCTTTAGCAGGAGGGTTGGTCTAGATGATCTGCCGAGGTCCCTTCCAACCCTTGCCATTCTATGTGATTCTGTGCTTCTGTCAGTGCCATGCAAAAAGTAAGACGACAGAGATAACTCTCTGAACAGAGATGAGATAATTTGAATAGGTATAAAAAGCCTATGGCAAGAGGAAAACTGACTAGAAGTGGCAAAAAAAAGCAAAAAAACTTTTGCACTGTAAGGTTTTTGTATGTTTGTAAATAACCTGCCTCTTTTGGTTTCTCTCCTTAAAGAAATAATAAATAATTTCTCCTCCCAAATAAAAATTAAGGAGGATATTTGGTCAAACAAGGTAAAGAGGGAATACAATCTATGTTCCTTCTGGATTTAAATCACCTCCTAAATTTACAATCTGCCATTCAAAAGAAAAGGTTGGAACTGATCAAAATATAGTAGGTCTTATGTAATATCTTGATATTTTGAGGGATACAGTAGGCCTACTGAGTTTCTAAAGGGTTTTTGTTTTCTTTCATTTTGGTGGGTTTTTTTGGTTTTGACTTCCCCCCCCCCCCCGAAAAAAAAAAAAAAAATCAGTAAGAAAAATTTGAATTTTTATGGTTAACTTCTGATTCTCTTTGCATTTTTTCTCTGTTAAACAGAAAGCTCAGGTTAAAGGCTCGATCATATCCACCTTTGAAAGTCAAAATTATGTTATAAAAAATTTATTAACTGGCTGATTTTATAAACTTTATTGCTTTTGCCCCTTTGAGACATGTAGTTGGGAACAGTATGAAACCTAGAATTAGCAGTGAAAAGTTTTGACTCACAGTAAATTTCAATTTGTCTATTTTGGAGGTGTGGGAACTGATTCTCTGCCAGAAAGTTCAATTTGATGCTTCAGTAATCTAGTATATACTCCTATGTATTATTTTGTAATTTTTGTGGTAGTAAAACTGAAAGGTAAAAGTTAAAATTGAAATTACAGATTCTAAAATAAAAGGTAAGGCATTTTATGCATACTAATTAGAGAAGCACTAGACCACCTCTTTTTACATGCTACAGTTCTTTATCCAATCTTTCTAACCAGTTTCACAAGCAAGAAAGCAAGGGAAACAGATATATGACTTAACCTTTCCGCTCATTTCCTAAACCAAAGAGAATCATTCTGTTTTCCCATTCTCAAAAAGATATAAGGTTAAAAAAACAAAGTATTTTTATTGATGTGAATTATTATAGAGAAAAATTACTCTTTTTTTTCTTTACTTAATTATAATAATATCTAACATAAGACTTGAAATTTGACTGGTTTTGATCAACCCAATTTTACCTCTGAACACTCTACAAACTTTCAGCAATACACCTTTAGGGGAGTATTGATGGATAGACAGAATAAATGTCTTCAAAAAAGCAAATTATTTTATGACATTTATCTTTTCAACTGGCTGTTATTGAAGTAGAATCTGGAAAAAATACCTATAAGGTTGATGTTGTCTGAAAATGACCTAAATAAGCATAAATTTTTATACAACCATGGTATCTAACATGTTATTTATAAGCATTGAATAATGCCAACATCTGCTTTTCATATTCTGAAACAGGTCACCGAACGCATGTATTGACATAGGAAATGCTCACATGTATAGAAATAATAAGAAAGAGATGGGGATATTTTTTTTAATTTATATTGCTTTTTTAACCTGTAGAGTGCACTCAAAAAATTTCCCCTACTATTATGAGAATACATTTACATCTGTCTTTAATGAAAGATGTAATTCTTCCTGCTTTGTGTTCAAAAATTTAGCCTACATCAGAGTTGTCAACACTGTAATGTAGATGATTCTTTGCAAATGTTACTAAAGTTGAAAAGGAGACAGGGAAATAGTCCAAATGCAAAGTTCTTCCTAAAATTAAAACCAACCAAGTCCAGTATATTGTCCTTAATGTGAGCTGAAGCAGGACAATATCAGTTTCATGTAATACAGCATCTCTGGTAGCAAAGGAGGAAATTACTTTGTGAAGTCAAATACATAAGTTTTAAAAAGTTCTGGTAATAAAATATTTGAAACAGCATTACTCTTGACAATGACTGAAAAGCTGGACAGATATTGGAGTGAATTTCAGGGTAATAGACAATCATAAAAGAACAAAGATGCAGAGCAGCCAAGAAGTAAGGTTAGCAAACAATTCAAGTCACAGGAGTATGTTATGGTAAGAAGAGAAATTTTTAATACAATTATGCCTCCTATAAGAAAATATGGGCAGAGAGATTTCACAAATAGCCTGACAGAAATAGTGTGATTCAAGACATTTATCCATGTTAAAAAAACCTTGTCATTATCATTGTATTTCAGCAATAAATGGCACCAAGTTCTTCTAGCTTTTGTCTAACCAGCAGGCACTGACCAAGGATGGAAGGATGGCAGTGCTCTATTACGTTTTCCTGCCACAACATAGACCTCAACAGAGTGCTGTCTGTAGGCTAGAAAATGTTGTGGGAAAGTAAATATTTAGTTGTTTTGGTGTTGGGGTTTTTGCTTGGTTGGTTTTTTTTTCTTTTGTGGATTTTTGATACGTCTTTGCTACTGGTTTGATTTACTCTAGTACACTTGCCAAGAGAAGCTGTTTGAACTAATGGTGAGCTTTTATACTAAAAAAATAGTTCAAGCCTATGAATTTTTCTATGCCCAATATTAAAGTGACTCATATTCCTTATAATTTATAAACTTTCCACAATTTTCATCCAATACCACTTGGTAGTTCTTAAATTAGAACAAGAAGTAAACTCCTCCTACATGGTGCTGTTATTGTTATATGTAGCTGAGTTGGTACACACAGTCCTAGCCTCAGCAAAAAACCAATGTGAAAAATATATTTCAAAATGTGAAGTAGCAGTGGATTCACTGATTAGTAAAACAACAGGATATTGCTGTATTTTAATGCTTGTAGTTCGAGCCTATTTTATGGTATCATTGATGTATCAGAAATCTCTGATAAATCTAAGATGTGTTTGTAAGGCATGGACCAACACGATCCTCCATCCCCCTGGGATCTTGCAAATGATAGGTTAAATTTAACAAAATCTCACTATTACCTTTATTGCTTTAATTATTTACTCCCACTACAAGATTGTGATTTTTTTTAATAGCTTTTTTTTTTCTGCTTCAGCTTCTTGCCATTGAATCTTGCTATATCTTGCTGTTAGAGTGTAGAATCTCCTGAAATTTAGCTTTGTTCAGTAAGTATGTATACATCATCACCAAATCATGTGAACGTTATTTTGAAAATTACAGAAACAGAACTTCTTGAGTCTTTAGGATATGTTTCCAAATGTTTTCATGATAACAGTAGCTGTTCTGTAAATACTTTTCCATTTCTTTAGTATCTTAAAATGTAGACAACTGTTAATTACATAGTCACATTTTCTTGATTAAAGCCCATCTCTTTATGACATAAATCTTGAAAAACATTAAACCAGTGTACTGAACAAGGTTATTATATGTGGGACAATCTCTCTTTTAAGAAGAGGGAGAATGTTAAAGGCTTGTATTGCCTGAGGCAAGGATCTGTAGGAGCAGAAAGAAATGTCTCCTGAGTTACCCTATTTAAAGCTGCCCTGAAGAATGCTAATTCTACTTTTGCTTCCTCCCTGCTGCAAGCAAAATATCATATACTAAAAAAAAAAAAAAAAAAAGTATACTACATATTCTGGAGAATCAATTTGAAATTGATCTTGTGGTCTGATTTGCAAAAATGCTGGATTCTTGTGCTGTCAGTTGATGTTATTTAAATTCTCTCTTCCCCAGATCCTGCCTAAATACTTGCTGCTGTCCTTGTCTTTGCTGTTATCGTTGTTCCTTCCTCCTTTGGCATTTTTTTTACCAACACTCTATTTTCACACCAGGTTCCTTCTGAGACCATTTCTCCGCTCCTATTCACTTTTCCCCACCCTTGCTTTCTCAGTGCTAGTTCTTAGCCTCCATGTATTTTTTTCTTCACTTTTTGTCGTAACTTTCCACAGCTTTTTTCTCTCCACCTTTCCCCCTTGGATATGAAAGAGGAGCCTTTTACTCTCCATTTGCCTGTGAAACAGCAAGAAAATAGTAAAAATCATTACACTGTCTCATTCAGTGGAGCAGTTATTTCAAAGTAAACATTATAGACCATCTTCAGAACTGAAATTAAACCTACTCTAGTAATTTAAATATGGAGTTCTGTGTGAGTTACCACTGTACTTGAAAATCATTACAGATCATCTAATTCACAGCTTCAGCAAGACAAATGGTATTGGTAGCAATCTGACAGGCATGAGGAAAAATTGTTTGAGAATCCAGATTGTCATGGTGCATGAGATAGATAATCAGTGATCTGAAATGTTTTACAAATACTAGGAATCAAGTTTTTTTTCTATTATCCTCATAGTGTTCAAGCAGAATGAAACTACATTTACTCTTGTCACCATAAATGTCACTGCAGTCCACTCTGTACTCCACTTTCTAAAGAAAAAAACCATAACTATTTTGTAGTACTGAAAACTCAGTTTAGATGTTATGGTAAATTTAACGAAATATCAATTCCACTTCTGTACTTTTTCAATATTTCTGAAAAGAAAAAGCATTTATTCTCTTTTAGGGGTGGTCTTGATATTTTCCCCACAAATAATACAAAGTTTTCAAGGATTATTTCACCATAAAATGAAATTTTCAAAGAAAATAAAATCCCAACATTTCATCACTCTCCCAAGAGGTTATTTTGGTACCCACTTATTTTCCAGCAAAGGGAGGAAAAAATCTAAACCCCTAAATTTCTCTTCTTATTTCTTCATTAGAAATAATTTGTGACAAGCAAGCAGAATTATTAGGAAAGATAAACAGAGAGAGAGAGATATTGCTCAGAATCCAATTTCATATGCCAAGATTATAGAGCTCAGCACTGAGAACCCAAAGCTCCCCCTCCCCTCCCTCTACCCCAAAATCAGGATATTATAAACAAAGAAACAGACTCACTACCTTTACTTTTTTATTTCTCTTATGGTTATGTAATCTGAAAGGTTTCACACTGCACACTGCAGTTTAAGAGTAAGATACTTGCATATGAGCTGATTATCTTCCCCAGATTCTCAAGGAAACTCCAGAATCTGGGAATTTAAGAGGAGAACAAAATTTCATAAACACTACTCCAATAAAGTCTTCCCATATTGCATTTTCAAACTCTTTATATCACACTACTCCTGACCCCCTTTGACTCATACAATCATAGAATTTCTGAAGTTGGAAGTGACCCATAAGGATTATCGAGCCCAATTCCCTGCTCCTTTCAGGACTACCTAAAAATAACCATATGACTAAGAGCATCATCCAGACACTCCTTGAACTCTGACAGGTGTGGTGCTGTGAACGTTTTCCTGGGGAGCCTGTTCCAGTGACCAACCATCTTCTCAGTGAAGAACCTTTTCCTAATGTCCAATCTGAACTTCCCCTCATGCAGCTTCATGCCATTTCCTCTTGTCCTATTGCTGGTCACAAGAGAGAGATCAGCAACTCCCCCTCCGCTGCCTCCCTTGAGGAAGTTGTAGACTGAGATGTCAGCCTTCTCTTCTCCAAGCTGAATAAACCAAGTGACCTCAGCCACTCTTTGTAAGTCTTGCCTTCAAGACTTTTCACCATCTTGGTCAGCCTCCTCTGGACACACTCTACTAGTTTGATGCCCTCATATTGAGGCGCCCAAAATTGCATACAGTACTTGAGGTGGGACTGCACCAGTGCAGTGTAGAGTGGGATAACCACCTCCCTTGACCAGCTAGCTATGCTGTGCTTGAGGCACCCCAGGGCATGGATGGCCCTTTTGGCTGCCAGGATACATTGTTGACTCATATTCAACCTGCCATCACCCAAAGCCCGAGATCTCTTTCCCAAGGGCTATTTTCCAGCCTCTCATCCCCCAATTTGTACATATAACCAGGACTACCCTGTCTCAGGTGCAGAATTCAACACTTGTTAAATTTCTTATGATTGGTGATTGCCAATGTCTCATCCATCCAGATCTCTCTGTAAGGCCTCTCTACCTTTGAGCCCACAGTTCCTCCTAGTTTAGTATCATCAGCAAACTTATTTAACATACATTTGATTCTTGTGTCCAGATCATTTATAAAAACCAGAATCCAAATGCATGTGCATTTTCCCCTAAAACTAGACCTAATCGACTCTAAAAGGCCAGAATAATTCAAAACCATGGATATTAGAGCACCCCTGTAGCATTCTGATTTCAATTAATTCTCAGACACTGGTGCTAGAATGCAAGCTGGGTTAGTGATTCACGGCACCTGTCCATTAGTAAATTACTGTACTTGAAATGCTATATTTATTCAGTCAGTTATAAGAAAATAAAGTAAAACAAAATCAGAGCCCTTATTCAGTATCCTGTATTAACAAAAACTAACAGGTATGTTACTTGAGTTTTATGTTTGTTAATCATATTGAATTCCAATAACTGGAATAAAGTGTTGAATTTATAATATCTCTTTCTATACCAAGACTTTATTACTACCTATATTTTAACATCTATATTCACTGTGTCATTCTGAAAAGGTCAAAGAAAAAAATCAATTGTCATATTATAGAGGTTTTTTTTCATAAATCTGACAAACATAAATGATTCCCTTAATGGTCTCAGATTGTAATCATGGGGAGTTCTTTGCAAGCTATAATTACATACGATGCATATAATTTCATCTAGCAGAAAGTTTGTTATTCAAGTCTTATTTTATGATTGCTTTATATTCAGAATGGAAAATCTGTTCAGTTCATCTTTAGCATAAAATTTAGTGGTGCAAACTTTTGAACCTTCTTTTCTTTTTAAGATTCTGTTTAGATCTTCTCTCTTTTTATTTTTTATTTGAGTGTGTGGGGCTTTAACAGTTTAATTCCCAGTTTTCTCTGATATTTCTCTTGCATATGGTATTAAAATTCTAACAGTACATCAGGAGTAAAGACTAGGCTTGGATTTGCATAATGATATGTTTTACCTTGAATATGACATGTTTTAGAAGCAATCAAAATTATGAGTGCTACATTTTTCTTCATTTGAACACACTCCTCTCCATTTCAGCAATAATTTCAGTACTTGTCTCAGGTATATATACTTCAAAATAGTTTTTAAAGTTCAAAACAGGAGTCTAGACACATAATAAAGTCAACAGGATTCAAAAGACCTCAAGATTTCATCTCAGTTCTTCAGCGGTGTCAGTTCCCAACCTTTGTTCTGAATGTGGTGTCTGAAGGAAAAAAAAAAATACATATTTAAGTGCTAAGAAATAAAGCATATTAGCTTAGGCTTAGTGACACACTAATGGGGTTGGAGAAGTTTATGGCTGATTTGGAGCATGAGCAAAGGAATTCTGCATCTGTTCTGAGCACGTGCAGGATGCAACACATACGCTTAGAAATAGAAGATGCAAGAAAAAAATACTCAAGGATCCAACAAAGAAATATTTTGAATAAGCTGTAAATTGCTTCTTGAAAACATCTTTTAAATATAATTAATTTCTTCTTTTATATATATATTTTTTTTCTTTTTAAGTGTGTCTGGTGTGTGTGTACACATTTATGCAAACCTAAATATGCATGCAACACAAAAGGTGAGAGGTGGGTTTCAGCTGTCCTACATTATACATCAGTGAGTGAGACTTCTAAATCAGAATTATCCTGAACTTCTTTGTAGTTGATTAAGAGAAATGGACATCTCCAGAGGGCAATTTATCAAGACTCTTAGATATCTATTGAAGGATTTCTTCAGCAATTCAGATTTATCAAATGTTTTCTTGTACTTCAGAATATATGAGGATAAATCACAATTAAATAAAAATCTTTCCTCTATATCATAATAATATTCTGTAAAGCTCTATATACTAGCAATTAAAAATGAATATGTATTTGTTTATGTACTTTTTCTGGTTTGGTGTTTGGAGACCAGGCATCTTGCTCTACCTGAGTAGAAATAATCATATCACTGTAAAATAACCAGCATCATTGGAGCTTTGAATTTTTGCATTTAGAGAGCTAAGAGAAAATGTGTCTATTCCAGTTTCAAATTAATTTAATCAAAATAAATAAAAATAAAATAAACTCTCTGCTAATACCCTGTAATCTGAGAGACATAACTGATGAACTGATGACAGTATGAGAAAATTTGAGCAATTCAGAATTGGAGATGAGCAGTTCACGAAGGACCTAAAGTTTGGTTTAAGCTAAGCTTGGTTTAATTCCAGTTTGATACTGGAAAACCATAGCACAACTGTCACTCTTGGCAGGGAAGTATTTACACTATCTAGACAAGAGCACTCTTGGTTTGCTCCTGCATCACTAGATGACCATTGTTGGCAGGGCTGACCTCAGTGAAGAGTGCATCCCTCTGCCTTCAAAAAGCAGGAGAGGAAATCTGTCAAGAGAGGGAAGGAGAAGAAGCAAAAGGTGATTAAGCAGAAAGCTGAAATAGTCTTGAATGCAGGCCACTTAACAATCTTGTGCATCCTATTTTCTGCTCATCTTGAATGATTTGGAAACTTTGGAGCCATTTATTGAAGAGGTTTATCAGAAAACCTTCAAGTTCTTCCCCAGGAATGGCCTTCTTAACCCAAGACATGTCCAGATTAGAAGGATTAGAAGAGGACTCACTATCATTTTCACAAACTCTGGTGTAACCTCAGGATCGAAGACACAGTTGTCCTTATTTCCACTCTTTGGGGCAGAGGATTTATTCAGGGGAAAGGGGTCAGCTGTGGCATTCTCTTTTTTTTTTTTTTTTGTGGTGGCAAGCTGAAAGTGTAATGGTAATGAGAAAATAATTTGGTTTTAGGACTTTGGAGAGGCAGAAAAGTCCAGTTACTGTTCTTTGATGGGCAAGACTGACCTCTCAGTGTATTTCTTTCTGGTTAGGCCTATTGGGCTTACAAGAAAAAGAGAGAAGTGATTCTTTCTTTTCTCCTAATTACTTACAGCTTGGTGGCAGGTGAGGGACTCTAGCAAGAGTTCACTGCCAGAGTCAGAAAATGCTTAGTAAAGAGAAGTCTTAGAACAACAACAACGGAAGCCAAAACAAAAAGGAAAGAGAAAAAAAAAATGTCCATCACTTCCTTGTTCTTTGTTCAACAAGGGCCTTTTAGATTCTACTTTCTATCTTATTTATGATAACACACATCATCAAGCAAATAGCAATTACATCAACTGGGGATGAAACCCCAGTATTCCTCACCCACCTCCAAAAGTCCAAGAAACTCCAGAAATTACCAACACTAGAAATCTTGTAGTAAATATATAAAGCTTAACTTAAATTAACTTATTTCTTTAACTTTCTGGTAAAATTCCAGAAATATGACATATTGACCATCCTAGAATATGAGATCCAAAAGATGTAAAATTAAAAAAATCCACCATACCAGAAAATAACACAGAAGCAATTTCAGTTTAGAAAGGATGAGAGAAATAAGCACCTCTCAAAGTTTTGGAAAGGTGAGGTATGATCTGAAATATTTAATTAGTATCCAGGTTGTTCTTGTACAACAAACTTCTTTCATTTTTCTTGTAACTCAATGAGTTGTTTCAGAACCAAACAAATATAAATCTATTATTAAATGCCATCTAATCAGCATATAACAAAGCCCTGATTTTGCCTGGGGTGATATACAGGTAGAATGCTAGTTTCATACACTGCCATCAGAGTAGATCTTACAGATATTGAAAAAAGACCTTAAAAAATTCATTCAGGTCTAGTGCCAATTTTTTTTTACTAGATAACCAGAATAAAGCAGTATATGAAACAGAGTTTGATTATCTGCAATAAATGCCTTTGATCTTGAATCTTTCTGTTGTAGATTTTATGAGGGCTACTATACCTTTTATTATTTTATTTCTTTTTTGTTGTTGTTAATTTTATTTATGTATGTCACATCATCTGCAAAAACAGATTACTGTAATTCTCTCTGTTACAGTCTGCTGGGTACGGTTATCCCCAGATTACAGCATGTTCAAAATGTTTCAGCTCATCTTTTAGCCTTCCATGTTAAGAGACAGATTATTAGTACCATCTTCAAAGATTTATAGTAGTTTTCTGTTTCAAGGAGAATTATCTGCAAGATACTAATGCTATTTATTGAATCATCAAATGAACTTGAATCCTCATCTCTGAGCTTCTGGCAAACATATACCATGCCAGGAACTTTATCTCTCTGATCCATGTTCTGTGAACTATATGTCTTTCAAATGGAAAACCTATGACTAAAGTTTGCTCTTGCTCTCTCCTTCCTTTTTCTCTGTAATGTTAGGCTTGGGTTTGTTTTTTTTTTTTTTACATTTATCTTTTTTTTTTTTATCATTTATACTTCAATTGTACTGGGGAAACTTAAGACAGCTTCATATTTTCCCTTTTAGTTATATTTTATGCATTTTTAAAATTAAAAAGTAAAACTATTGGATAGAAAATATGAAGCTGGCAGTAACATTACCTATAGGATTTCCATTAAAATACTATGTCAGATTAAAACTCCCACTGTTTTCAGATGTGCCTTAATTCTTATTTCTATTTACCAGTTTTTAAAGGTCTGCGAGAGTTTATGTATATGCCTGAAGGGGACATCAGACTCTACCCACTTCATATTATCTGCCAAATAGCTGCTCAATAGCAATTTTTTTCCTTTTTGAAACTACTAGATTCTACTGTAAAGCTGATGTTAAAATAGCTCCCTTTTGAAGTAAATAGGTGTTGATGCTTAAAAATTTAGATCACAATGTAATATATTAATTGATTTAAATATATTGATACTAATTTATTTTGCATAATACTGTAAACTTCAGGGAGTAATTTGGCTGAATTAACTTTTTTGTTAACTTAGCTAAGACATAAAGTATATAGAAGTTTATGCTCTGAGGAGTACAAATAGTTTACTAAATGTATAGATGGGGAATGGAAAAAAAATATATTTGCCTAACACAATTTAAAAAGCTTGTTTTTGCTAAGCAGGAAAAAATTAAGCCAGAGTTTCAGAGTTCCTTGTATATTGTTTATTGAGCTAATTATCTTAAGTATGTTAAAATGAACTAGGGGGGGAGGATAGTACTTTAAAAAAATTGTCAAATATACATGCATAGGATTATACATTTGGGATATTAGTTCATTGGCTGTGATTAGCTAAATCACAATTTCTTCACACTCATATCACTTCTATACTTGAAACATTACCAGGGTCACAGAGACCTTAAATATTCTCTATCAACTTCAATTATTGCTACAGTAATTCTCCTAATTTTTTAGTTTATCTTTAACTGTGTTAAAACAGTCTACTCTCAAAACTTTTTTGCCATGTAATAGTACAACGTATTCATGCATCACAAGACTTTTATTACCTGCTACATTTCTGTTGTGGTTTAACCCTGGCTGGCAACTAAGCACCACACAGCCTCTTGCTCACTTGCCCCTGGTGGGATGGGGGAGAGAATCAGAAGGGTAAAAGTGAGAAAACTCGTGGGTTGAGATAAAGACAGCTTAATAGGGAAGGCAAAAGCTGTGCATGCAAGCAAAGCAAAGCAAGGAATTCATTCACTGCTTCCCATGGGCAGGCAGGTGTTCAGCTATCCCCAGGGAAGCAGGCCTCCATCATGTGTAACAGTTACTTGGGAAGACAAACACCATACCTCCAAACGTCCCCCCTTCCTTCTTCTTCCCACAGCTTATATACTGACCATGATGTCATATGGTATGGAATAACCCTTTGGCCAGTTGGGGTCAGCTGTCCTGACTATGTCTCCTCCCAGCTTCTTGTGCACCTGACAGAGCTGAGAGCTGAAAAGTCCTTGGCCAGTCTAAGCACTACCCAGCAACAATTAAAACATCAGTGTGTTATCAACATTCTTCTACTACTAAATCCAAAACATAGCACCATACCAGCTACTAGGAAGAAAATTAACTCTGTCCCAGCCGAAACCAGGACAACTTCTTTGTCAAAAGCAAATCGCTTCCACTTCTATTTTGCCAGTCTACATAATTTTCAATCAGCTAAGCCTGTCAAAATTCTTATTCCTTCAAACTTTCACCACTATGAGCACTGCAAAACTTTTTTATGGCCAGCTGTGGAATATGTAGACTACCATTTAACTATGCAATGCACACTTTTTTACTTAGGTTTCAACTTAATTTTTTGTATTAATTTAATTCATCAAAGCCCATTGTACCAGATTTTGAAAATTTTATATAACATTTTTCTCTGGTTTTATTTTTGTTTTCAGATTATCTCAGCCACCTTCCCCGCTGTAACACTATATAAACCAAACTTGACTGTCAAAGAGTTTAAGCTTTCTGTAAATATTTTATTATACTGTACTTTACCATAGCTGCCTCTTTAGTCTTTCCGGATATGCCTGCTTGATATAGATTTTATGTATTTCCTCTGAACTGGAAGCACTATTGAATTCATTATGATTTCAGGCTTGACAATACAGCTGCCATTGATTTTCCATCTATTGATTTCACCAATAGTTCCACTGGTAGAAAATTATTAAACCCCTGTTTTCATTTTACACTTTATTTATGTGGAATTAAACCTTAATGTCTAAATATATACCTATTGCTTGCAGCAGAAAGTTTCCAGAGGAAACCAGTCACAGAAGGAAACTTCTACTCAGGTTATTACTATGCCCTGGAAGGAAGAAACTATTCACAGCCTCCATGAACATAGCAAAATCAAACCCAGGTATGTTGAAGTTTTTTACATAGCTCTGATCCCAAGAAGTTTTTGTTACTACTTTAGTCCCTTCAAGCCCTCTGTATCATGTTTAACGAGGGCTCACGGCAAAGTTTGCATAAATGGTCTCTAACAGTATTTGTCTGTGGAAAGCTAGAGTCACTTAGGGGAGGCTACCACTGAAAAAATCACATTATATAATTTACACAGCTTTAAATATTAAGGCGAGGAGGGGAGGGGAAGGAAGGTTATTGTAACCAATTCTAATTTCAAGGAACATTTGATATAATTTTATCCTGTCTCCTTCAAAACATTCCACATGATTACAAGATAATGAAATTAATGAGCATCAGAACTTTAATAATACTATTATAACAATTTTTCAATGATAAAAGGAACAGCTGAGGACAGACAAATCAGTTGTCTATAGCTGGACAGGAAAATACGTTGAATCACAAACTTCACAGATAGTTTAAAAAGTGATTGAAAATGTTGCAGGTGGAATTGGATTTAGCTCTTATCACATTTGCCACTTTTTATTTGGATTTATAATAATTTAATTAGTAAGATCAATTAACATGGAATTCTGGCCCCTTACTGGGACAGCTTACCTGGTTTTCAGTTGCAGAATAAGAAAGATTTAATTTGATTAAAGAAAGCATGTAGGTTTTCTGTAGAATCAGCAGAGAGAAAAGGAAATTTGCAAAGGCAGAGACATTCTACCCACGTCAGGCACTGCCCTCTATCCATTGGCTGTATAAGAAGCCCAGGCTGCATTTCCCCCTTCCAGCTTCCACACCTACATTTCTTCCTGCGAGAAGTCAAACCTCAGGAGGAGATGATGAAAGGGAAGAGGAAAGAAAGGAGAGCCAGGCAAGAGATGCTGGCAAACGTTTGTTTCTCAGCCAGGAGCTCCCAAGGCACGTTACCAGAGCTAGGAAATGCTGTTGAGTTCTGACATTTCAACCTGTATGCAATCTGCAAGGACTCACCTAGTTCATTTCATACCTCTTCTGTGGATAGTATAGGACATGTTGGTTATCCTCACCTTCTCAAGATGTGTTCATATTTGCCTGCAGTAATGTCTCAGCGTCAACAGAAGAAAGACATCACAGGATATAAATCTACTGATTTGTCAGAATGCTCACCAAAGAAAGACACAAGTTCAGCTTTTAAAAGGTAGTAGAATCTAAAATTTAGACTTCTATTTTTTGGCTTAATTTCCATTTTTGATTGAGAAGAGAGGGGTTACAGCACTGCCACATTTATAATTCAGGATGAATATCATAACCAAATCAAAACTTCCTCATTTTTTGGGTGACTTAAGTGCATTAACCTGAATCTCCAGAGAACTTCATACAATCATCAGTTTTCCAGAACAATTTTTCTATCCAGACAAAACAATCTGTGTGGCCAGGAAATTCAGTCTACAATGAATGCTTCCCACAGTTAGAGAATTCTGCACAGCAACCAACCCAGCAGATGGACTTTAAGGGAAATTTTCTCCCTCAGTGATATTTAGGTGGACAGCAACTAACCTCAAAATATTAAAACACAAAACATTTTAAATGGAGTAAAATATTAAAGGTACCAGAAAGGATCAAAATAAGCAGAAGATAGGAGAATCCAGATCTTTTATTACATCATATCAAGTCCAGTTTAGTGTCACTCTAGGTGATCAACACATTTATGCAAATTTATAAGATTATCTGTTCAAGTGAGATTATAAAAGCTAAAAATCATATCCAGTCCTTGCTGATTTGAAAGTAATTTCCATTTGTCCAATGGCAGACAATTTTGGACTCAATATTAAATCCATCTTTCAACAGAAAAAGGCTTATGTGCATTCAGACTGAGACTGAAATAACATATACTGAATCATTGTAAAGGGATTAATATCTGCTTCTATTTAATATTCACATTAAATCAAATTATTAATTCTGTATAATGTTATACTGATTGTACAATTATTAGATAATGGTAGTCATCACTGTAAAATAACAGATTGATAGTATTGATATATGTTAAGATATACAAAATCAAGAATCAAATAATTTAATAAAGCAATATAGATACATTATTTAAAAAATAAAACTCTACCAGTACTCTGTAAAGCACAGTGGGTCAGTCACTATTAGGATGATCTGTAAAAGTAAAATTCTGTTTTGGGAAGCATCTGCAAATTCTGTAATTTATTGTGAGACACATGAGAATGAAACCAGACTCTTAAAATGAAACAAAGAATGTTAGCAGAGTCAGGTCCATTTTGAACAGATACACTGCCTAGTGGTCTATTAAGCCATAGTTTACTAATCTCTTTTAATTTATGTAATATTTTATTGTCTTCAACTAAACTATGACAGCTTCCCTTGCAGGTATTAGAAAAGAATAAGTACCTCTCAGGAGCCTATTAAGGCTTTTTTGACTAAAAAGGAACCTAGAGTGAAAAGATATATATATATATATACAGACATAAATCTGAAGCAGCGAAACAAGGTTGAATGAATTCCACTTATCAAATTGAACTATTAATTAATTAAATACAAAAGAGAAGAATATACACATTATGTCTGAATTGCTAGAGCACAGATCTCTGAGCTCTGTCTGCAAGACTGGAGATGCTGATTTGAATCCTTGTTCCAAATAGGTCACAGAGACCTGATAATACACCTTTATCAACTGAAATGAGATGTCATTGACTGCTCCAGGAGCTCCTTTTTCCTTCCATCTCTTCAAATAAATAAATAAATAATGTATCTAAACCACAGATATTTAAAAAAAAATCCCTCCCAAACTAAACCAGTTCAAGGCTTTAGTGGTCACCTCTAACCAACAACTGTATTAAAAACACTTGATGTCATGGCAGAACCTGGGCCAGTTGTTCTTTAGATCATTTTATTATTCTTTATAATGCAGCTTCCAACAACTGTACTAAACCACAGTCACAGCTTCTGACATCAGCTGCTTAAAATAACCTGAAAAAAGGACACCTGAATTAACATAAATTAATTAATCAATTAACTCTTTAAAACAGAGCGGTTCTTCCCAACCTTCACTTATGTTGAATCTGATCATTCTTTATATCAGACAGTGAGTCATTTCTCTCCAACCATAGTATTTACTCTAAAAATTCATTACCACTCTGTATGAACCTGACTTTTTTCAAATACACCTTCATTTAGTTAGCAACCAAAAAGTGCATAGAAGGCAAAGAAACAAATGAAAATCAGAAAATGAAAATTCCCTTTCTTTCATGTTTTCATGTTTCAACACTTACTGAAATTTTAGAGAGACATCCTGATTTTTGTCTCTTTTCCATTGCCTCCTAAACTTTTCCTAGACTTTGTTTTTCACTTCCTTACTATTCTCTGCATTCATCTGCAGATGAAACATCTTTTAATAGTCTAATATACTTCTTGATCTGAAGATCAGATGTTGACTCTTTTAATGATTATTGGTTTGGTTGAGACTAATTAGAGGCAGCCCCAGCCTCTCAGGGGAAATTTGACAGGCTGGATAAATGGGCAAAGAGGAAAATCATTATTTTGAACAAGCAGAGATGCAAAGTCCAGCATCTGGGGAGGAATAACCTCAGGCATCAGTATACCTTGGGCTCCTGGTAGACACCAAGATGAATATGAGCCACAAATGTGTCCTTGCAGAAAAAAAAGGCCAACAGCCTCCTGGGCTGCATTAGGAAGACTGTTACCAATATGTCAAGGGAAGTTATCCTTCCTCTCTACTCAGCACTAGTTAGAGCACATCTGGAGTACTGTGTCCAGTTCTGGGCTGCCCATATGTATTGGGTCGAGCTGCATAACACTGTGCTTCCTATTGGTAGCTAGAAAGGTGTTGATAACACACAAATGCTTTGGCTACTGCTGAGCACTGCTTGCACAGCATCAAGGCTGTGTCTCCAACATTCCCCACCACCACCACCAGTGGGCTGAGAGGGGGAAAGATCTTGGAAGGGGACATAGCCAAGACACCTGACCCAATCCGACCAAAGGGATATTCCATACCATATGACTTCATCTCAGATATAACAGGTAAGGAAAAAGGAAGAAGGGGGAGCATTCGTCTTTTTATGATGTTTTGTCTTCCAGATCAACGGCTGTGCATACTGAAGCCCTGCTCCCTGGGAAGTGGCTGGACACGACCTGCTAATGGGAAGTAGAAAATAAAATCTTGTTTGCCTTTTGCTACCATTCACAGCCTTTGCTTTTGCTTTTTATTAAACTGCCTTTATCTTGACCCATGAGTTTTCTTTCTCTTCTATCTCATTTTCTCTCCCCCTGTCCTGCTGAAGAGGGGAGTGATAGAGCAGCTTGGTGGCACCAAGGCCAAACCATCACACCACAACACCAAAGACAACCAAAACACCAACATACTGGGTCAAATCTAGCACTGGGCCACAAAGATGATCAAAGGACTGGAGTATCTTTCATATGAGGAGAGGCAGAGAGAGCTGGACTGTTCAGATTGGAGAAGATTCGGGGATCTCATCAATGTGCATAAATATCAAGTGGAAGAGAATGAAGACAAGAGAAACAGGCTCTTTTTGGTAGTGCCCAGTGAAAGGACAGGATAAAATTGGCACAAATTACACCACATCAAATTCCATCTGAACACAAGAAAACACTTTCTTTATCTGGGGATCTGAACTGAAACAGATTTCCGGGAGAGGCTATGGAGTCTCCATCTGTGGAGATATGCAAAAGCTGTTGGGACATGGTCCTGGGAAACCTAATTTAAGTGACCTTACCCGAGAAAGGGGGTGGGATCAGATGATCTCAAGAGGTCCCTTCCAACCTCAACCATTCCATGATTCTGTGAATGATGAACTTTAACATTTCTGTTTTAGCAATGTGGTGTAACAGAGTATTTCAGATACTTGAAATGAACATGAAAAGCATGAAAAAAATCCATTGTATCAAAAGGAATTATTTAACTTTTACCTCACAGGACTGCATAGAATTTCCTCTTGTTTTACTGATATTCAAACAAATATTGGCAAGTCTAAATGCTCTGCTCTGGGGATATTATCCTCTTTGCACTGGCTCTGGCATAGCTCTGTGTTCTGAAGAATGTAGCTCAACGGATGGCATCACTCAACCAAGGTATCACCATTGTTACCTGCCCCCCAAACTCCCAGGAGCAAGGTTATACCAAGCAGTGCAATTCTAAAGTATCTTCTGGAATTTCTGTGTTGGTTTCCTACCCTCAAGAAAGGATATTATTATTTAGACAATTGTCTTAATTTATGACATAATCTTGTGATTTCAACCACACAACAAAAGAACCTCAAAGATTTCTGAAGGAGAGGTCTATATGAAGCTAGAGAAGAAACAGAATGAAGGCACAAGCAGCAAAATGTTTTAACTGTGATGTCCACATATTCAGACTTCACTCTTAATGCAGACACAAAATGAGAGTTGGAGCCACTGTTGAACTTTCTGCTGACATTAACCAGGGACACCATACAGAAAGTTCTTGCTCCTAAAATGGGTTGAAGATTGCATAGCATAATGCATAGCATTATGTTTTTGTTCAATTTATCAAGCACAAGTTCTACAAAAAAGCCCTGCTCATCTACATTGCCTCCATGGAACCAGCACTCACTTCTACAAACACCTATGTCATAGAAACATAAACAGTTCTGATATCTGCCTAGCATGCCTTTACTCTCTTAGAAGAAGAGGGAGGTAATTCTGCCCCTCTACTCAGCTCTGGTGAGACCTCACCTGGAGTACTGCGTCCAGCTCTGGAGCCCTCAGCACAAGAAGGACATGGAACTGTTGGAGCGGGTCCAGAAGAGGGCTACTAAAATGATCCGAGGGCTGGAGCACCTCTCCTATGAGGACAGGCTGAGAGAGTTGGGGTTGTTCAGTCTAGAGAAAAGAAGGCTGCGGGGAGACCTGATTGCGGCCTTTCAATACCTAAAGGGGGCCTATAGGAAAGAGGGGGAAAATCTTTTTAGTAGGGCCAGCTGCGTTAAGACAAGGGGTAATGGTTTTGAACTAAATCGGGGTAGGTTTAGGCTAGATATAAGGAAAAAATTCTTTACAATGAGGGTGGTAAACCACTGGAACAGGTTGCCCAGAGAGGTAGTGGAGGCCCCATCCCTGGAAACATTCAAGGCCAGGTTGGATGGGGCTCTGAGCAGCCTGATCTAGTTAGCAGTGTCCCTGCTGACTGCAGGGGGGTTGGACTCGATGACCTCTAGTGGTCCCTTCCAACCCAAAACATTCTATGATTCTATGATTCTATGATTCTATAAGAAAAAAACTATCACATTTAGTTTATACAGCTTCTTCCAGACAGTACATATGTGGCAGAAATCTTGTCAGCTAAACAAGACCAACATACATGTTTTTGAACCAACAGTGTAAGATGTAGATTTTTGGGAACAGGATACTGAGCATTGAAAAATAAAGGCCAAAATAATTCCAAAATTTTCAAAGCTAAACATTTTTTTTGATTTGAAATTTTTTCTGTAAAATCTTAAACATGTTAAAATCCGGAAAAAAAGTTCAGTCCAATTTTTTTTCTGTGCTTCCAGGAAAAACATTTTCAAACCAACTTTCATTTTCATTTGTTTGATCCTTCTTTTCTCTCTCCCTGCTTCTTCCTGTTGTGGGAACAATCCTTAATAAATAATAAACTGTACAATTTTGCATATCAGCTTAGTAGTGATTTATATCTACTCATATGGTTAATGAAAAAGTAAATTCATTAAATTAATCTGATTTTAAAAATTCCTAAAAGACAGGTTCTCAAAATTATTTCAGTCAACACTGAAACCTAAACTATAAAAATATAACAGCTCTTTATAAGGGCATTGGGCAGTTAAGTTATAGGAGCTGGATTGGGAATTGAGTCAATTCTAACTCTTTTAATTGTGGTTTGTTCAAACATACATGTAACATTTACTCAGTAGTAAAATAATCAATAGTAAAAGTTATGAGTCCAACAACAGAAATTAAAAATAAATTAAATTTTGCTTGTATTTTAATGTGTTTTTGCTTTTATTATGGAGTGATTTGAGAACTGTGTGTACTTCAAAGCATGATATTTGCATGACTTCATGAATTATTCCTGGAATGTTCAGAAGAAGTTTTCGTTTACAATCCTTACTCCAGTGAAAATATAATGTGTAACAAGAGATTCCTAGAGGAAGTGGTTGCTTACTTTTAATTGTAACTGCTTATGTCTATCGAAGACAGAAACCTTTGAAGTTATTTTTCAGACCACCTAAACCTTATCTTTCTTAATCATACAGAGAGAAATATAGAAAATTACTTCACTGACTTAAAACGGATTCTAGGGCAAAAAGGGCTCCAAAATCAACCATCAGAGTTAAGGTTTAATCATGGATGCAATGTAAGTATAACCAAATAGTCAGAAAAAAAAAAAAAAAAAAAAAAGTCAGAATTATTAATATTATTATAAATACAATGGTTCAAAGCTGCACCAGGGGAGGTTTATACTGGACATTAGGAAGCATTAATTTACTGAGAGGGTGGTCAAAAACTGGAACAGGCTTCCTAAAGAGTTGGTCAATGACCCAAGCCTGTCAGTGTTTAAGAGGTATTTGGAAAATGCCCTTAACAACAGGCTTTAACTTCTGGTCAGCCCTGAGTTGGTCAGGCAGCTGGACTAGGTGATCATTGTAGGTCCCTTCCAACTAGTCTAATCCAATCTTTTTTCCTCGTGTAAATATATGCATACAGATTTTTCCATGGAATGTATGGTAGTGTACAAGAATTGGTACCTTAATTGTTGTCTAAATTACATGCTTCAAGCAAAAATTAAATACCTGGGAACTGTTTCCAAGTGGACAAACTCAGTTAAGTTTTTTTTTTTTTCCATTCCCTTAGCAGTTGCCAAACACTACACAGTTTCATTCTAATATCAGTAGATTATGAACAAAACCAGAATTTCCCTACATCTTTATTTTTAATGTTATTGGTGAGATGGTGAATGTGAAACACAAAATGACTACTGTGAGCACCACAATGTTATGAGGAGTAGCACAGTTAACAGCATCATTTACTGGCAGTTTCACTTGCCATGACCTTTTAGCTAATATATCTTGGTTGGAGATATTTGCAAGCATCTTGCCACAGTAATTTAAAGAAGATTAATATAAAGTGGTTAAGACAGGGTTGTACAAAAATTTGTTGCCTTTGACTTTTAGTATTATTGCATAAAATGTCCTATCAGTCAAATAGCTTATAAGGTGTATTCCTATTCAAAATGAAGTCAATGAGACCAGAAACTAGGCTTCAGAAACTTGCCAAATTATATTGTATTTTCATGTACAATATAACAAGATTATAGCACATGCTTAACTACATTTTCATAAAGATGAGGGGGCTTTTTCCTCCAATTTTAACATTTAACCCAATAGAAATATTTTACTCCCTTTACAAATACATAAAGGAAGGTATTTTTATAAGTCCACTAGGTTTAGGAAGTAAATTTATTTTTATCATAAATTATACGAGTATAAAATGCTGTATGAGAGCAAAAATGTTATGTATTAGAAAAAATATAGGAAATAATCTACCTTTTACAAAGATTGTTATTGAACGAAACTTAAATATAATATTAGCTTTTTAAATTTTATCATAATTATAATAAGTGCCAATGTTAAATATGGTACATTACAAAAGTCTAAAATAAGAATAAGAATATTATATACACATTTTCATTATAAATAACTGTTTTAAGTCTTGTCCTAGAGTGGAATGATAACAAAAAGAAGGACAAAATGTAGTGATTCTAAAACTTTAAGCCAGGTAGAGAGAGAAGTAAAAGGGGAAAGGGCATTTTTAAGTGAGTCATTGTGTAGTGCCAACATCCTAACAACTTTTCCTGCACTCTACAGACAAATACTTTTAGTCATTTGGGATTTTCCAGGCTAATGGTATAAAAGCATCTCTTCTCCACCTTTTCAGTAATGAACATATTTTCTGCTCCATTACCCTCCATTAACTAGGTACCATTAGCAGCATGATACAATATTTCTGTCATTCAGTCAGGCTGATATGAGCATAAACCAGTGTATTTTATTGGGAATAGGGGGAAAATGGATCACTTCACCTTTAACTTAGCAGGAATCTTTGCCTGAGGTGAGGATGGAATCTTGAGGCATTTTCCCAGACCATATCTCCCTTATGTGGAATAAAATTGTCAGCTTTTGGTGTTGAAACAAGATTTAAAACTCTATCTATTCACAAGTTTTCCTTTCAATATCCTTGAAAAGAGGAGCCAGGAAGAAATCAGAAAAAGAACACTATATTTAATTTTTTCAGAGATTATGAAGTGCTTTCAAGTTATTTCACTTCATTGAACACTGCTTGGAAAGAATACTAAGGTATTAAAATGTTAATCAAAGTGTGTTCACTGTAAATGAAAAATTGTATGGCATTTTTAGAGTGCTTTCAGTTCCATTTTTTCTTCATACTTACATTCAAAATACATGAAGCAAACAATTTGTGCCACACAAAGAACAAAAAAAAAATAATTATAAATAATTTTCAATATACTGAGAAGCCCTCTAGTTTACCCAACACTATTAATTAGTCTCTAATTACAACATATTATAAAAGTTGTATTTAAGAACAAGTATGGGATTGTCAATAGAAAAATGTAAAAAGAAAGACATCAGATTTTGGAATATAACATAAGGTTATTTTCAAAGCACCCCAATGACTGATGAAATCAGTCTGATTTAAGATGACTGGTATAGAGTTTTGAGATAATTTCACATGACATTTTCATAAGTATTCAGAAATAGGAAAATAGGAAATTACTGTGGAGGTACAAAACTAAACAAAAGGAACAGAAATACCCCAAAAAATACTCAAAGAAGAGTTATCAAATTATTTGTTGGCAGTTTGGGAAGACACAAGTAGTCTGGTAAGAGTACAGCAAGGCTTTCAATTGCATTGAGTACTATTCAATTGCTTTATTAATTTTCTGTATAATAAAACAGAGAATATGTTTGTAATATATGAAGATTACATCAGATTAGATGAGTTGGAAACATTTGGGATAGTAAAGACAAACTTGGTTTGACCCCTTGTCTGTCTTAATATTCTTGATCTATTTGTGTTACATAATGAATACCACTGGGGGACAGACTTAGACCTCAAAATAATCAAAATACAAAGAAAAATATCTGAGATCAATAAATTTCAGTATAAAGGCAAATATGCTTTGAGGGGACAAACTTAATGCCAGTATATGAAATAGCAACTGGATAAAGATCATGATGTACAATGTTATAGTAGAGCACATGTTAGTTATGAATCAGTCATTGATCCATGTCACAGAAATAGAAAGGGTGTGATTTATCTGAATGTTTGTAACTACCTTATAGACACCTGCATCTGCAATTCACCCTAAGTTTTCCTGATAACATGACCAGCTCAAATATAGATAAGGATGGCTAACATTAGGAAAGGTAAACCTTGTGACAAGCATTATGACTGTTGTTTATAAACTATGATATATAAATTATTAGAAAATGTAGATATTAACTGATAACAGTTTTGAAAATGTGAAAGTTAGAAAGTGTGTGAAGATCCATTGTTTTTGGAACATGTAGCAAAAAAATATAGGGTAGTTAAATACAGAAAAAATAATCTAGAGTGACTTTATGTTCATCATCAGACAAAAAAAATTATGGTGTCAGCATATGTGGTACAATCTGAGAGAATATGAATTGAAATACAAGGTCTCATGCAATCACATTTCAGACCTACACTGTCATGTTCCAGGAGGATTTACCCTCCTCTAAATTCCATATGATAGCTAAGCAATAATACTCTAAAGACTGAGAATACCAAGACTGTTGTATAAACTTATTTATATTCAGAAATGAGGGCTGACTAACATCTTCATGTCTTTCCTTCTGATATTACCTGAAACATTTTTGAAGACTAGCCTGTGTTAAGGGATGTTATAACTGGATGTTTTCAGCTTCCAAATACCCTTGCAGTCTATCATTTTTCAGGTTGGAGACAGGAAGATGGTCAGGACCAGACAAAAGCATTTGACTCTTTCTGGAATGGATGGTCATTCTTGAGTCTTTGGCTACATATATATTTATATAAGAAACTTTTCCAGTCATGTGTCCAGGCACTTGACCCTCATCATCTGCACTCTTTCATTGTCAGATTTCTGCATGTTTTTCCTTGAGCTATCTATCAATCTCTCAAAACTGCTCTCTGTGAGAGTCTCTGATCAGGTCCAACACTATCTCAGAAGACCTCACTTTTGTACAGATACACAGCTTATGGATATGTGGAATGTAAGAACATCTGATATATTAGGATATTTCCTTAAGGATAAGAAAAAACAATAAAGCAAACACACAAATACTGATGAACATGAAAAAACAGAGACAATAACAAGGACTGTAGCTCTCAAGTTGCTAACTGAAGGGCCACTAAAGGAATCACCCAAGTGTAACATCGGAGATGTTCAGCTAGAACTTTTCAACTGATAAGATTATTATGGGTCTCACAGAAAGACAAAAACTCTTTACATGACATTTGAGGGGGCTTGGGGGAGTGCATAAAATTTCTAAGATGTTAATTTGATTGTGGAGAGATACAAATCTTATTATGGGATGTTTAGAGGAAGGGTCAAAGGAGGGATCAAGGTAGATCACATAGGAATACGCACAGTAAATTGGAGAGAAGGGAGGATAAAATGGGCAGTAGCATTTAAGCAAGGACCTGACAAATACACGTCTGGCTGAGCCCTGTACCTGATCACCACGGTCTGTTCTGTCTTCTCCTTAAACTATCTTCCTAACTACTTGTGTGTGTGTGTGTGTGTGTGCACGCACGCACATGATCTCTGTGTGAGATGGTAGTGACCTTTAAGATGAAGATACCAGCAAATAGCATAAAGGGAGGGTCAGCTACTGGGGACACCATAAGATTGAATCAGCTACAAGAGAGACTTGTGCGTGTGTGTGCACATGTGAGTTTGATTTGCTAGCAAGCTTTGAGACTGAAAATGTGGTTAGAACAGGATCAGGCCATTTGCAGTGTTTGTGTGTATGTGAACACTCCATGCATGTATACGGTGCTCATAAAGGTTCAGCTCTCCCACTTGTCTTTCTTACTCTCCTGGTGGTTGGCCATGTTTGTATAGAGAGCATGTGGCAGTTGCGGATTTGTGATCAATTTCACTGCAGGCTGGACCTGGGGAAGAAGGATAGAAGCCACCTCACAAACAGCAGAACGAGAAGGAGAAACCAGTCCTGCCTCTCCTACTTGAGCTCCAACACTTCCCTCCTACTACCATACCAGCACAACTTCATCCAAGTGATAGTCAGAGATCTTTTGAAGCTCAGAAATCAGTCCTTCAATACTTCCCAGGCAAATGTATTTTATTTGCTATTTATTTTTTCACGTATTTGGGGTTTATTTGGTTTGTTTTTTTTTTTTTTTCCACTTGTGTAGCTTATCTGCCTTGTGAGTTTTCAACATAAAGACAGCTTATTTTATAATAAGATGTAAGAGCTATACCTCTGTAAATACCAAGGTTGTCAGCATAGACAATGGAGGACAATTAGGTGCCTAGCTAGCAACGCGAAAAGTACAGAAGACAAGGTTGTGCTAGCAGCACAGAAGGCAGAAATAACCAAAAGTTGTAGTGGGGACAGCAGGCATGGGTGTGGGCAACTACAGGCCTGTCAGCCTGACCTCAGTACTGGGGAAAGATATGGAGCAGTTCATCCTGAGTGTGCTCACCAGGCATACGCAGGACAGTCAGGGGATCAGGCCCAGCCAGCATAGGTTCATGAAAGTCAGGTCCTGCCTGATCAACCTGATCTCCTTTTATGACCAGGTGACCCACCTGGTGGATGAGGGAAAGGCTGTGGATGTTGTCTACCTGAACTTCAGCAAAGTCTTTGACACTGTCTTCCACAGCATTCTCCTAGAGAAGCTGGCAGCTCATGGCTTAAACAGGTATACTCTTCTCTGAGTAAAAAAGTTGGATGGATGACCGAACCCAGAGAGTTCAGTTCAGTTGCAATTGCAATAGAAGAAAAAAGTTTTCTGAGCACCACTCAGCAGTGTAAAACTACATAGCAAAATAATACTAAAAAGTTTTGAAGCAGATGATAAGAGCACTCGTGAATGTTTAAAGATTGCAACATTTGTTTTTATGTGCTTGGTTCTTTTAGATGGCTAGATACACAATAGTGTACCCATAACATGCATAACAGTGGACAGTAAATCTCTGTTAGACTCTAGTTACCTAAGAAAAAGGAAAGACAAAACAGAGTCTATGTCCTATCACTGAGCTGAAGAGAAACCCTGGCAGAACTTTAAAAGGAAGTATCATCAGCCATATTGCTCTCTTGAAAGTTTTGCATTCTTGATAACATAATGCACAAATGGGAAATTTCAGACTTTTAATTCTGTCTTTAAATACCAGCATTCAATAAGTTTTCTGTGCAGAGCTTTTACATCCCTGTAACTTCTCAGATATCCTTAACATTTTCATTTTCTAAACCAGTACAAAACTCTACCTCTGGAAACAACCTTCTTCAGTTCAGTCCTTAGAACGCACTTCCTAGAAGAATACTCTACAGCATGTCCCCAGTACAACTGCGCATGGACTTCCCTCGTAGTTTCTGGGTAGGATATTGTGTATAATCTATCTGAGATTTTCTTCCATGTCTTGCTATCTCCTCCATACACATGGCAACACATGAAAATAGGGAACATTTTATTTGTAATCAATATGAAGAATTCATTTCCCTTCCCTTCCTTTTAGCCTTTCTTAGTACTCCATGATTTGCAAAGAGTTTTGTGGTTTTGTTTTGTTTGGGTTGGGTTGGTTTTGGGGGTTTTTTTTGGGGGGTATATTTTTGTTGGGGTTTTTTTTGTTTGGTTTTTTTGTGTTTTTTTTTTTTTTTTACTCAAGAGCATATACTTACCAATTAGTATCTTCATTAGAATGGAGGTGTCTAAGACATTAGAAGTTTTCTAAATTTCATATGTACTTTGTTATCAAACCTAAACCAGATAATTTTGCTTTTCAACTGAACTCCTTCCATTTTTACATATTTATTTTGCCATGTTTGGGAAAAAAAAAAATACGTACAAGGCGTTAAGTCTCTCCAGAAAATGTGAACAGCAATGATTAGGACCTCTAGGTAAGTTTTCTTACCATATGCATCTTTTTATCAGTCCCCGGAAGAAGGTGCTCTTTTTTTTTTTTTTTTCTTTCTTTTACACTTCTCCTCCTCTTTGGAGGTTGTGTCTCTTCCCTTATTAACAGTGCTACTTTTTGAAATCAGATGTGGGACTTTCAAGTTTTATTTTTGCACCTTTGCATTCTTCCTCACAGTGCTATTTGAGCACTACCATATTGAATTATGGCTATATGCTAGGACTACACGTCAGGCAAAGTAGGGAACACGGACTTTTAAAAAATTTTCAGACAAAATACTTGTTACACTTATAGCACACAACAGTCTTTAAGTAAATTACCAAAATTCTACACTTTTCATTTATGTGAAACTCTGTGAGTTTTATGCATCTGTTATTTCTTCTCCAAGTGAGAATTTCCATTTTAACTGTGCTTCTCTTTCTCTGTTGTGTGAACTGTGAGCAGCACAGCTCTGGTCCAAAGGTTAGTTGGAAGGTTCCATCTCACAGGAACCCGAAACAGAATAATCAGGTTCCTTCAGCCAGACTACTTCTTATAGTGAAAATACTTAAAGAAGTAATTTTTTGCTTGGAAAAAAACCAGTACTGATGACTTTTCTGTTACTACCTCAGTAGGTGCTAGACATGATAATATGTTATTTTCTAATCTGCTGTTCTGCAATACTCTGCACACAGTATTTAACTATATCTACAGTGTAAATGAAAGTCCACATATTTTGGCAGACATGTACAAATCTGTCATGATAGTTTCATTTCTTTCTAGAGAATAAAAAATATTAGAATAAATATTTTCTCAGGCTAGCAGATGAGCTATACAGAATATAGACTAAATCATTCTTCGCATTTAAATTTTCCTCACTCTTTTGATTTGTTCAGTATTTCTGGATTTCACATCTACTTTATATGTTTTCATAGGTGTTGAAGCCACTTCATGTCTGTCTTTTAGACATTATATCCTACCATTAAAATTTAAATAATTACTTAAGAGTTTAGTCTTATGGTAGGGTATAACAATGCTTACTACATTAAAGTTTTTGACATGCAGAAAAGAATTTCAACCTTTCAGAGTACTCATTTATATCTTCCATAAGAAGATCTGAGGTTTGAAATTCAGCTCCTAAATCAGACACCAAAATGTAGCCTACAATAAAGGTATCTTAAAAAAAGTTAGATATCTCATTTCACACACTAGTCAATGCATACAGACATCTGAACTTGGGCATCATAACCTCAAATTAAGTCTATCTCTAAAGTCAGTGTCTTGATTCAGATGCCTAAACATCAGTATTCCATCTGAGATGTCCTTGGGCATCTGTGATATCCACATGTGTCAGATGATACAGTACCTATAAGAGATCCATTTCCTCCTCAACTAAAAACTGAATGTCAGAAGGGACATGCAAGATCAACTAAAATGATACTAAAGGTCTACCTGCAACCAATTGAAGTAAGCTTGATGCATCTGAATCTAGAGAGAAAGTCCACCCCAAAACACACTAAGCTTATCCCTGCAGAAGGCATTAATTGCATTGCTGGATGAGTCATGAAACATTTGTAGTATGTCAATATTCAGTCTTAAGAACCTCTTATCTTTCAAGAGTCTAACTCCTGTGTGACAAGTAGCAATATTGTAACAGACGTTATACGCAGTCCACTTATTCCATGTGACAGGGAGCAGAGAGGGTGGGCTGCACCACAAGGAAAGGGGAGCTGCTAGCCAAGAGTGACAGCAAGGCTGGCAAGGACAGCAACTCACCAACAAGGAACTCACCAACAAGGGTCCAGTCTGGTGGTATCTGAACAAGAAGAGGTAACAAGGGCCAGGCACAGATCTGTGATCACCAGGCAGGTCCACAGTGATGCAACAGGACCAAGGTCAGGCCAAGGTTGTCAGCCTGTGGGTTGGGGTCTGGATTACACAGGATCCATAGCCAGTCACAGACATGGTTGAGTTTTTGTCAATGCTGGATTTCTGCACTATTGACTAAGTTGTCCCTGAGCACAGCCAAAGCAGGTCTCTGACAACTTTACATGTATTTAACAAAATTAACATTGTTATACCACCTATTAGGGAAACAAAACTTGAGAATCTTTTATGCATGCATAATACGTAAAACAGTTGAACCACTTACCTAACAAGAAATAACAGTAAAGTCTTGTATTGGGTTTGTGTGGAAAGGTTTTGGTAGTGGGGGTCTGCAGGGGCAGCTTCTGTGAGAAGATGCTAGAAGCTTCCCCCATGTGTGACAGAGCCAATGTCAGCTGCGTCCAAGACAGACCAACTTCTGACCAAGGTCGAGCCCATCAGCAACAGTGGTAACACCTCTGTGATAACATATTTAGGAAGGGCAAAAAACCCCACTGTGCAACAGCAGCTGGGAGAGAGGGGTGAGAATATGTGAGAGAAGCAATTCTGCAGACACCAAGGTCAGTGAAGAAAGAGTGGAAAATGCCAGAATGAAGATTCACCTGCAGCCTGTGGTGAAGACCATGGTGAGGCAGATTGTTGCCTGCAGCCCCTGGAGGTCCACGGTGAAGGAGATATCTATCTGCAGCCCATGGAGGACCACACAGAGGAGGGGGTGGATGAGCCCAAAGGAGGTTGTGATCCTGTGGGAAGCCCACGCTGGACTAGTCCATTCATGAAGGACTGTGCCCCATGGAAAGGACCCATACTGGAGCAGTTTGTGAAGAACTGTAGCCTGTGGGGAGAACCCATGTTGGAGAAGTTCATGGAGGACTGTCTCCCATGGGAGGGACCACACACTGGACCAGGGGAAGAATGTGAGGGGGAAGGAGCAGCAGAAACATGTGATGAACTGACCATAAACACTATTCCCTGTCCCCCTGCGCCTCATGGGGAGGGGAGAGGAGGCAGAGAAGTTGGGAGAGAAGTTGAACCCAGGAAGAAGGGAGGGATATGGGAAGGCATTTTAAGATTTGTTTTTATTTCTCATTATCCTACTCTGATTTGTTTGGTAATAAGCTAATGTCCCCATGTCAAATCTATTTTGCCCATGACAGTAATTGGTGAGTGATCTCTCCCTGTCCTTATCTTGATCCATGAGCCTTTCATTTAATTTCTCTCCCCTGTCCAGTTGAGGAAGGGGAGTATTAGAGCAGCTTGGTGGGCACCTGGAATCCAGCCAAGGTAAACCCACCACAAGTCTCAAGCATTTGAGTTTGATGGTCAGTCTTCCTGTAAATATGTGACATTCAAACCTAATTCTAGGAATCAGATGTTTGGTAGAAATGAAATAATATGTTTGGAAAGGACCCTTTTCATGCAATCCCTCTTTCACAAGGATGAAACATGGCAATAGCTTATATTCTGTATTTGCATGGGGCAGAGCAGAGTCTGAAAGGTGTTCCTGCTCACTGCAGGGGGGTTGGACTAGATGACCTCTAGGGGTCCCTTCCAACCGAAAACATTCTATGATTCTATGAACCAATAATATAACAAGGCTCCTAGGAAGGGATATCACAAAGGGAATTCAGTCCAGCACCCTAGTTCTGTACTGAACAATTTTCAGATAAGTAGCTTCTTTTCTGTTTTGTCATGTAGTATTCCCAGCATGGTTTCTTCATACTTCAAATAGAGAACATACACTGTTCCAACAAGAAAAATATGCAGAAAGAATAATAATGGTAAGGGAAATTAGAAATGTGCAGACCTTTGGGCAAAATACAGGAACAGAAAGGCACTCAGATACTTTTGCGAAAACAGGATAAGGCAGCTTGAGAACTACTTGTAAACACAAAGAAGATGACGATGCAGGACTTGAGCAAGGTATAAAAGATTAAAAAGTAGAAGCCATAGGAAAATTTCAAAACATGATTAATGGAGAAAACAATGAAAATATGTTTTAAAATTAACACAGTGACCTGGTAGGTTTAAATTGAAAATTGATTAAAACTATCAGTGCAGCTGGGATAGAAAAAAAATTGAAAAAAAAATACAGGTAAGGGAATAAGACTAGAAAATTAATTAAAAAAGAAAAAATTCAGAGAGAAGTGAGAGGTGTGGTTTTGTCTTTTTTCTGTTATCATAGATAGCCCAATAGCTTTTTCAGTTTTCCAGTATGTTCTTTGCTGAAGGTGGTAACAAGATAAAGCCAGCCATACTGAAACAATGGGGAGCTGCATGTGTTGGAAGTTGTGTGGCCAGTGGTTGTATGGCATTGGGATTACAGGCTGCTCCGGTTTCACTTGTCCTATTGTTAGTCTCTGTGTAAACCTGTGCTGAATTCTTCATGCAGAAAAACAACTGAGAGTTTAGGAAAGAATGAGCAAAGTAAAGAAACAGAAAATGCTGTGGGCAGCTTCATGCAACTGACATCACTTGTTTAATCGCAGTTTCCTTAGATATAGAATAGGATAATAATATTTATATTTGTATAAACATGTTTTAAGGTGCATTCTTTTGATAGCAATATAATTCAGTCTTTAAAGTATGATTAATTACCTCCATTGAAAAAATATTGCTTTATCTACAGTAGCCAAAACCTCAGAATTTCAGTCAATGAGCATACTTGTCTACCGCATTTTTACATGGAAGAAGTAAAAAAAAAATAAAAAAAATCCTCTTTTAGAAAGGGGTTGAATTTAATTTTCACTAATGACAATGACAATAAACCCAAACAATTCTAATTTTATTTGACAACAACTTCTTCACACAAATAAAGTATCCTGCCTTTATATTTTAATTTGCAAAATTGTGTATTAGCTTGTACAAGTTTCACCGGCTAAAAAGGAAAAAAAAACTCATCTATGATTACTAATTTGTATTTTGTGAACTGTGATGCTCATTTTTGTTGAGAGATGCTGAAAAATCTTTGAAATTATGAGTTTATAGATCCTGTTGATAGAGATCAGAAAACCCCTTCTCAACATTTTCATGTTTTATATTTAAAAAATCCTGAGTTTTCACTCAGTTTTACATCAGCATAAAATACAAAAAAATAGGGAAGGCAACAATATTTTGACAGATTTTATTAGCAATAAAGTTATAAAACTACGTATTTCATCATGGTCAAAACATGACATCACATGCTCAATTCATGCTGAATTCATATGCTAGCTTCTGTTGATCCAGGACCACTCTAAGGCAGCTGTGGTAAGGATAATTTATATTCTGTGAGCAATGGCTTCAATGTTTCTGAAAAATCAATTCTTATAATAGAATTATAAAATCATAGGATGCTTTGGGTTGGAAAAGACCTTTAAAGGTCATCTAGCCCAACCCGCTGCAGTGAGCAGGGACACCTTTAACTGAATCAGGTTGCTCAGAGCCCCATCCAACCTGTCCTTGAATGTTTCCAGGGATGCGGTCTCCACTACCTCCCCAGGCAGCCCGTTCCAGTGTTTCACAACCCTCATTGTAAGGAATTTTTTCCATACCTCTAGTCTAAATATACCCTGTTTTAGTGTAAAACCATTACCCCTTGTCCTGTCACAACTGGTCCTGCTAAAAATAGGTTCCCTTTAAGTACTGAAAGGCCACAATAAGGTCTCCCCACAGCCTTCTCTCCTCCAGGCTGAACAACCCCAACTCTCTCAGCCTGACTTCACAGGAGAGGTGCTCCAGCACTCGGATCATTTTTGTAGCCCTCCTCTGGACCTGCTCTAACAGCACAACTGAGGGCTCCAGAGCTGGATGCAGTACTCTAGGTGAGGTCTCACCAGAGCAGAGTAGAGGGGCAGAATCACCTCCCTCAACCTGCTGGCCACACTTCTCCTGATGCAGCCCCAAATACGGTTGGCCTACTGGGCTGCCAGCACACATTGCTGGCTCATGTCCAATATTTCATCCATCAGTACCTCCAAGTCTCTCTCGGCAGGGCTACTATCAATCCTTTCATCCCCCAGCCTGTATTGATACTGGGGGTTACCCCGACCCAGGCGCAGGACCTTGCCCTTGGCCTTGTTAAATCTCATGAGGTTCACACAGGCCCACCTCTCCAGCCTGTCCAGGTCTCTCTGGATGACATCCCATCCTTCAGGCATGTCAACTGCACCACTCAGCTTGGCATCATCTGCAAACTTCCTGAGGGTGCACTCTATCTGACTGTCTATGTCATTAATTAATATTTTAAACAGCACTGGTCCCAGTACAGACCCCTGAGGGACACCACTTGTCACCAGTCTCCATCTGGACACTGAGCCATTGACCACTACCCTCTGGATGCAACCATCCAATCAATTCCTTACCCACTGAAATCCATATCTCCCCAATTTAGAGAGAAGGATGTTGTGGGGGACCATGTGAAAAGCTTTGCAGAAGTCCAGATAGATGCCATCTGTTGGTTTTCCCTTGTCCACTGATGCAATCTCTCCATCATAGAAAGCCAATTCTTATGTACTGAAGATAATATCCCACAGCTTGTGGCAGTAATGTATGTTTGCTATGAATAAATACTCTTCTTGTTGTCATATTATATTCCTTTGTACAATATACACCTGCAGTAAACTAGGGATGGTGAATGTAGTTTCAAAATGTTGTTGGATCAATCTACCATTACTTTGTTCCATACATGAGTAGATTTCTCTTTATGGCCTCCATGATTCATAAGTTTGAATCACTGGGTAAAATATGCAAAAAGTATTCAAGAAAATACACTTTTATTGATGTCTATGTCATCTAGGCCACAGGCATCTTGTGAGGAAGTGGTTCATAACTTAGTTTTATAAGCTGTGATGTTATTTACTGTGATGTACCTAACAGCAGAAGGAAGGACTGTCACATGAATATGCTCCAGTGATCCTTCTCCATTAGTCTTGTTAGGACAGAGCTGTTGTAAAGAAGCATGGAAGATACACAGCTGAATATTATGTAGATTATATTGTTTTCCATGTCAGTTATGAACTGTAATTAGACATTAAGCAAAACTTACAGTGACAAGAATAATGAAGGCTGGGGATACTGCTTAGAGAAGTTACGGATTATCCACACAGGAGGAATTTGCAAACAGAATGCATAAATATCTACTAGCAATTACTCAAGTGAGATTATTTGCAGGAAGAAGCAATTTCTGCCACTCAGATGCAAAAATGTACAAGCTTTCATACTGACAATGCTTCTTTAGGTCTGAAATGGAACAAATTTCAAACTCAGTAAAATTAGAACAGTTTATGAATAGTGTAGTTGCTATTGCTTTGGAGTCAGGAATATTTTAGATGACTTCTTGAGGCCTCAGTTTTCTACTTTGCAAGTACTTTTAATTTTTCCTGGACTAATTATGACTACATTAACTTACAAAGGATCTTCTGTACTCATTGCCTACTGGATTCTTGGCAGGATTTGGCTGCGTAGCTTCAGAAGATTTTGGATGTGTACTCATTTGGCTGATGGAAGAATAACCAGATTCAGTCAGGAATCCAGACCAGCAGACAAGTATGAAGTGATGTGGCAGATCTGGTCTGATGATGGTGATGAGGTCAAACTGAGAAAACAAGTTGGCAGATCAGGGTGAGGATCAGTGTGGTACATGGCAAGGCACAGAAATAACTTGCAATGTAGCTCAGGCAGGGACCAAGGCTAAGATTTAGAGCTTAGATGCAGCTCCTGAGTGCATGGGAATAGGTCCTTGATGAGGTTTCTCTTACCTTTTTTCACACTGCTCCTTCCTAGCAGTCAGATCTAAGGTTGCAAAGCTGCACTGTATCAGTGGGTGCAGGCAGCTCAACTCTTCTGGAGTTTTGCCTTGTGGGGGCAAGAGGTTTCATCCACAAACTCTTTCTGCCAGACAGTTGGAGAGAGGCCCTTAATGTCATATTATGTAATATAATCAGATACCAAAAAAGAGCTATTCAATTTTCCATATGCATTTTCAAAATCCCCATAATTATTCGAGATATCTCCTTTCATAGTAATTTTATTCTCTGGTTTAGTAAAACTGTTCTAAATATTGAGATATCCATAAGAAATTTGTATACCCTTCCTGAATCTTTTTCCCTTTATAGTATTTGCTTGCTCAGAAAAACTTATTGGATTACAGATATACATGGAATCAAAGGAATTGTCTGCAAACATTTTGGTTGGTCATGATAGCTTGGTGGTTGTTGTGCTCAGTTATGAATCTGCTGTATTGTTTGGGGTACTTTACAAATACCTACCTACAGCTGAGTTAATATTTGTCTAGTCTGAAATGCTGAGATCTCTTGCAAAAAAAACTCCTAGCAAGTATACTGAACTAACTACTGCTGATCCATTATTTGCAGGACTTTTTAAAGTTGGTTTGTGGTTGTTCAGCAGAACAGCATCATTATATTTTTGGTTTTTTAATACAAGTGTTTATAATTTATTAAGTGTTGTAATTTACAAAGTGCTCTTTGAGAATTCCTAGCTATCATTCTTAAAATTCAAATAATTTAAGGCTGCTGTTCTTAGCCCTCAGGTTGTTTAGTTCACCCCTTGTAGATGACCTGTCACATTAGGGAGAGCACCCACTTCAGCACTTCCCTGACTGCACAGGGCAACCAGATATAAGGTTTGGTGGAGAAAAAACTCCAAAATAAGTTTATTCTCTAGCTTCAGTCTCACATGATCAGTCACAGAGCTGCTCCATAGATATCCTGAACAGTTCCAGTCATTGATTTACTTCACTTTGTATTTCCCTTTTCCCTTCTGAAGTTCTTCTCCATTCCCTTTCAAATAGCAGCTCACTTCTATTTACTCTTTTCCTACTGGCCATAGTTTAGCACACTTTATAAACTTATTTGGTATTTATTATTTGATTGCCCTGGTAATTTCTACCTTGTTCAGCAATTCTGCTAAGTTACTACTTTCTTTTGTTAACTAGTTTCCTTCTGTGTCTTATGTCATTGCCTTGTTAATGGTGCTTTGTGTCAGACCTAACCATCTGTGTACACATCACTCCTACCTCATTATCTGTAACAGGCTATTATTCCTCATATTGCTATTTTTAGAGGTGCCACATGTCAGGATTCACCATAACATCCTATCTTATAGTTTGTATATCTATATACTTCTGTGACACTTTTCCTTTATTATCTGGTTATACAGATGTGTGATGGTGGGAAAATAGTAAGTAAACAATTTTTTTTTTCCATCAATTTTCACAAGTGATCATCAAAGGTTTTTAGCAACAGGATTGTAAACATTGCCTAACACATGATGTGGCACCTTGTCCACTTAAATATTTTCCTTGTGCAGCTCTTTCACTGGGAGGATAAAAACTAAGTGCACATTAGGTAGTGAATTTGGACAGGCTGGATCCTATCTGCAGAGCTTACAAAGGGATAATGAAAAGCAGCAATAAAGTTCTGGAGCTAATGATTTAAATGGTTAAGGTTATTTTATTCCTAGTGTCCTCGTGATGTGAAGAGAACCATTTCTTTGCATTTTGTCATAGATAATTTTGTGCTGATGTATAACAACTGATTAAGCATGAATAATTGAGCTACAAGTCTTTCAATAGAAAAAGTGTGGTACAATTAATTATTTAATTAATTTTAAGTTAATTTTGTAGAATAAGCACAATGACTCATAGAGCAAGAAGTTGTGGCCAGCTAAAAGATATGGATCAGATATAGGGCAAAACTGTAATGAACACTAAAAGTGAAAAAGGTCCAGTTAACAGACTGCTGATAAATCAAAGATGTCTCTTTTTTTTAATTTTTTTTATTTTTTTATTATTATTTTCTTAACATTTAGGGCATTTGTGCAGTGAGCTTTAAGAAGTAAAAGTGGTCTCTCCAGGAGCTAATTCAGTATTTGAGATGTAGCACATAACAGAATTTAAAATCACAAAGTATGGCTGAAATCCTTCTTTTACTCTTCCATCAGTAATAAATCCTGTTTTACAAGTTCAAGGAGAAAAGTTTTGATGATTGAGTAATCCTTAAAGAGTTTGTGCTCATCCATTGTGTCCTGCAAAGAAAAGTATTCAATAGTAACCACAAGACCACTGCCAGCTAATATTTCATTGCAAGGGAAATGAAAGAAATTATACAGTTGGTTTAGGTAGTTACCTTCAGGGAAGTCATATTTTTATATATTTTTTCAGTGCTTTACTACAGTTATGGGAAACAGGATAAAATCTTGCTTCATTTGTAACAGTGACTAGACCAAATCTAAAGTTGATATAGAACTTGATCCTACAGGCCTTTCTTACGTGAATTGCAAAGATGATTTGTCAAATAAATCTTGTCCCATTAGTTTTTACTAATTTGTTCCTCAGAAAAAACTTCTTTTGGCTTCACTGACATTTAGTGAACAGTAAATAACAATACCGGACATTGGGCTCGTTTTCCAGAATTTCTGAGCACTGTAACATGTTGGAATACAGCAGCATTCAGGCTGAAAATTATATTGGTGGTTTACGATTGTAATCAAATTGCAATGGTGAGCAGTTATTAATATAAATTGTCTTAACTAACTAAGTCTGTAGACCAAAATAAGAGCATGGGAATGAGATGAAGCACTGGACCCTTGAATGTCCACACTGCTTAATGGTTAATTCATTCCATGGTTTTATCTGAGTCTGCCTTAGCTAATTAAGTACAAATGATATTGCCCTATCAGTATAAAACTGTCTGCACAGATCAGACCAACAGCCTAGAAAGGAACTCTTAAGGCTGAATCACTAGTTGTGACAGGTACATTCCCCCCGCCCTGCTCTGGTAAAAATCAGGGCTTTTATCATGGTGTTCATCGAGTTTTTGCTCCTCATTTTTTTGCCTTTTGTGCCTGCCAGCAAGTGCACACCATGGTTGAGTGACGACCATCAGGCACCCTCCAGGGCGCCATGTCCCCTGGCATCTACACCCCTCGATAGGGGAAGCAGGAGAAGTGGGACCCCTCAGGCAACAGACATGGCCTGCAGCCAACGAGGTGTCTTGTCTCAGAGAAACTTCTGGATCTTGACCACTTATGACCACAGTTCAGATCTGACTCAGGGTCCAAATGGGGCACTGCCAGAGACCCCCTTGGAGTGGTCTTTTCCGAGCAGCCGGTCTGTGTTTGAAGCCTCTCCCCTTGGGTTAGGATGCCACCTAAGGAAACTTCCCAGGACTGAGTGCCCTCACCTCCTTGTGGTGAGTGATTTCTTCTGGATAGATCCTTGAGTGAGCCCTCGTCGTTGTTCCCCCACGTACACCAGGTGAGCAATTATATCTTCCAGGTACCCATGAGAGGCAGAGAGTTTCCCCCCATTATAAGTGAGTGTGTGTGTGCGCACCTTGAATCATCATTCTTGTGTCTATTGACATGTAGTAACAATACCCCGACCAACACCTCGAACCTGTTATGTGTTAATTGTTATCAGAGTGTTGACTGATTTCAGTTTACCGCTGTTTCTCATGGGTTTATGTTGTGTGATTTTGGCTGTTTTGTGAAATAAAGATGTTTGAGCTTGTCCTTTATCTGGGTTAGTTTTAGTGTACCTCCATGACACTAGTCTCACTAAATCATTCTTGTTCAATATTAAGACCATTAAGAGTGAACCCACTGCCACCTTATTCAATGGCAATATCCTACATAAACCTTGAAACTGTACTACACATCTTCACAATTATTTTTTGTTCTACTGTCTTGTTAAAACTCACCCTTAAATTCCAGCAGCACTAGAACTGTCGAGCAGTAGCTAAAAACATTGCTTCCCTTATGTGTTCTAGTTAGCACCTTTTTCAGTTGCATTTTTCTAATGCAACTGAAAGCTAATTTGAAAAAGAATCTGTGAGAAAGGATTATATATTTGGTCTCTCAGATTTTTATTTCCCCTAACTCCAGCTTTGTATGTGTTTGCCAAAAATGTGCTTTTCTGTGTTGATTTTGTTTATGTTGTGCTTTTGGCTGTTCTGTTTTGTTTAGTTTAGTAAAGGGGATTATGTTACTTATTTTCCTCTACTAAAAAGGGTAAGGAGTTTTAAAGACCCTCATTGTGTCTAATGGTTGTGTACACTTATTTTTCCAACATTATCCTCATTTTCAGGTATAAGAAGTTACTATTTTTTAATTTGTCTCAAATACCATTCCAGCACACAGAATTAAATGTCTATTCTTAGCAAAGCAATTGCCTGTCAACAGCCTCTGTCCAGTAGCTGTGAAGGCTAATTCTTTTTAAAAAATAACAATCTGAGTTAGAAGCACTTATCTTCTATAGAATAGCTTGGAGAATGCTGGAAACAAACTTCTAGCAATCTGTACTTGCTCAGGATGCTGAAGACCTTATGCGTCTTAATGACAACATTTAAAAAAATGGGAAAATTCAAACCAGATTCTCTTTTCCTATTGACATTCCTTTGCACTTTTTCTCATTCTCAGGCATATACTTGTGTCCACAACATCCTCTCACAGAGGTCATGACAGTCAAGGCAGGTTCCTGTTGGCTGGGATAAAAAGGCAGACATTACACCCATCTACAGGAATCATAGAATCATAGAATGTTTGGGGTTCGAAGGGACCACTAGAGGTCATTTAGTCCAACGCCCCTGCAGTGGTCAGGGACACTGCTAATTAGATCAAGTTGCTCAGAGCCCCATCCAACCTGGCCTTGAACGTTTCCAGGGATGGGGCCTCCACTACCTCTCTGGGCAACCTGTTCCAGTGTTTTACCACCCTCAGTGTAAAGAATTCCTTCCTTAGATCCAGTCTAAACCTACCCTGATTTAATTGAAAACCATTACCCCTCGTCCTGACACAGCTGTCCCTACTAAAAAGATTGTCCCCATCTTTCCTATAAGCCCCCTTTAGGTACTGAAAGGTCGCAATCACGTCTCCCTGCAGCCTTCTCCAGACTGAACAAGCCCAACTCTCTCAGCCTGTCCTCATAGGAGAGGTGCTCCAACCCTTGGATCATTTTTGTGGTCCTCCTCTGGACCCACTCCAACAGTTCCATGTCCTTCTTGTGTTGAGGGCTCCAGAGCTGGACGCAGTACTCTAGGTGAGGTCTCACCAGAGCAGAGTAGAGGGGCAGAATCACCTCCCTCGACCTGCTTGCCACACTTCTCCTGATGCAGCCCCAAATACGGTTGACCTTCTGGGCTGCCAGCGCTCATTGCCTGCTCATGTCCAGCTTTTCATCCATCAGTACCCCCAAGTCCCTCTCGGCAGGGCTGCTCTCAATCCTTTCTTCCCCCAGTGTGTATTGATACTGGGGGTTACCCCAACCCAGGCGCAGGACCTTGCCCTTGGCCTTGTTAAATCTCATGAGGTTCACACAGGCCCACCTCTCCAGCCTGTCCAGGTCTCTCTGGATGACATCCCATCCTTCGGGCATGTCAACTGCACCACTCAGCTTAGTGTCATCCGCAAACTTGCTGAGGGTGCACTCGGTCTCGCTGTCTAAGTCATTGATGAAGATGTTGAACAGCACTGGTCCCAGTACAGACCCTGAGGGACACCACTCGTCACCGGTCTCCATCCGGATATCGAGCAATTGACCACTACCCTCTGGATGCAACCATCCAGCCAGTTCCTTATCCACTGAAGAGTCCACCCATCAAATCCATAGCTCTCCAATTTAGACAGAAGGATGTTGTGGGGGACCATGTAAAAGGCCTTGCAGAAGTCCAGATAGATGACATCCATTGGTTTTCCTTTGTCCACTGTTGTCACACCATCATAGAAAGTCACTAGGTTCGTCAGGCAGGACTTGCCCTTGGTGAAGCCATGCTGGTTATCTCAAATTGCCTCCCTGGACTCCATGTGCTTTAGCATAGCTTTTAGAAGGATCTGTTCCACGATCTTCCCAGGCATAGAGGTGAGGCTGACAGGTCGGTAGTTCCCAGGGTCTTCCTTTCTACCCTTTTTGAAAATGGGCACCAGGGACTTCACCTGACTGCCATGACTTTTCAAATATCATGGACAGTGGCTTGGCAACTACATCAGCCAATTCTCTCAGGACTCTGGGATGCATCTCATCAGGTCCCGTGGACTTATGTGAGTTCAGGTTCCTCAAGTGGTCATGAACCTGATCTTTTCCTACAGCAGGAGGGGTTTTACCCTCCCAGTCCCCCTCATGCCATCCATCAACTTGGGAGGGGTGAGGAGAGAGGTTGCCAGTGAAGACTGAGGAAAAAGAAGTTGTTTAGTACCTCAGCCTTCTCCTCATCTGCTGTTACTAGTTTGCCAGTCTCGCTCATCAGCGGGGGTACAGTTTCTTTAACCATCCTTTTCTGGCTGATATACCTGTAGAAACCCTTCTTATTATTCTTTGCATCCTTAGCCAAGTTTAGCTCCAGCTGAGCCTTGGCCTTCCTGACCCCATCCCTACACAACCAGACCGTGTCCTTATACTCTTCCCAGGATGCCTGTCCCTGCTTCCACTGTCTGTGCAGTTCCCTCTTCCTCCTTAGTTTGACCAGCATCTCTTGTCTCAGCCATGCCAGTTTCTTCCCTTCTTTGCCCAATTTCTTACACCTAGGGATCGAGAGCTCTTGCACTCTGTGGATCACACCCTTAAAGATCTGCCAGCTCTGTTCTGTTCCCCTGTCCCTGAGGACCGTTTCCCAGGGAGTCCTTCTGACTATCTCCTTGAGGAGCTGGAAGCTTGCTTTTCTAAAATTCAGGGTCCTGACTATACTCTTTGTTCTTCCCATTTCCCTCAGGAGCGTGAGCTCTACCAGTGCCTGATCACTGCAGCCCAGGCTGCCTCCAATCTTGACATCTCCGACGAGCTCTCTTGCATTGGTGACCACCAGGTCCAGTATCGCATCCCCTCGGGTAGGAGTGTCTATTACCTGGCTTAAGAAGTTGTCCTCAATACATTCGAGAAACCTGCTGGATTGCCTACAGCTTGCCATGTTGGTTTTCCAACAGCTGTCGGGGTGGTTGAAGTCCCCCAGGAGGACAAGAGCCTATGAGTGCAAAGCCTCCCGGAGTTGGAGGAAGAACGCTTTGTCAGTCGGCTCCTCTTGATCTGGCGGCCTGTAGTAGACACCAACTACCAGGTTCCCTTTGTTGCCTCTCTCTCTGATTCATACCCATAAGCTTTTGACCTGCTCGTGGCTATTCTTCAGGGACAGCTCTTTACACTGCAATGATTTCTTGATGTAAAGGGCAACGCCTCCGCCCCTCCTTCCTCGCCTGTCCCTTCTGAACAGCCTGTAGTCATCAATAGCTACATTCCAGTCATGGGATTCATCTCACCAAGTTTCCGTAATGGCAATCAGGTTGTCTCTTTCTAGAAGCACAATGTTTGTTTCCCATGCTGTGTGCGTTTGTATAGAGGCATTTCATCTGAGCTGTTGGCCTCGTCACCTTCCTAGCAGAACACCCCTCGGTTCCCTTGAGGTGTTTCATGGGCTTTTCCTTGTTGGCTCCTACTACCTCAGGAAGGGGAAGAAGGATCCAAGTAACTACAGCCAGTCAGCTCAGTCCCTGGGAATGGTATGGAGCAAATCCTCGTGGAAGACGTTTTGAAACACATGAAAGACAAAAAAGCGATTGGAAGCAGCTTAGGGTAAATCATGCCTGACCAACTTCATTGCTTTCTATGATAAGATTATCAGTGCTGTGCAAGGGGCTGCAATCCAGGAGAACATCAACAGTCCAGAGAAATGGTCCGACAGGAAACTCAAGAAGTTCAATAAAGGAAAATGCAAAGTCTTGCACAGGGAGAGGAACAACACTGTGCCACTTTATAGGATGAAGGTGACTCTCTGGGAAGCATCTTTGCAGGAAAGAACCTGTCGGTCTTGGTGGACAGCAAAAGGAACATGAGCCAGCAGTGTGCTCTGGTTGTAAAGATGGCCAACAAAGTCCTGAGTTGCATCAGTAGGATTTTGGTCAAAAAGTCCAACAAAGTGGTCCTTCCTCTTTATGTGGCACTTGTAAGACCAAATGTGCAGTATTGTGTCCAGTGTCCTCAGTAAAAGTGAGACTGACATCTAAGAATGAGCCCAGGGGAGGCCAACGAGATGTTTTGGGGCTGGTGCACAGAACATATGAGGAAAGTCTGAGAACTCAGTTTGTTCAGTCTGGAGAGGGCACTGCTCAAGGAAGACTTTGGTGCCTACAACTACCTGATTGGAGGATACAGGAAAGATGGAAGCAGAGTCATTTTAGACATGCACAGTAAGAGGATAAGAGGCAACAAACACAAAATACAATATTGAAAATTCCCACTAGATATTAGAAAAAAATATTGCAAGGCTGGTCAAACACTGGAAAAGATTATCTTGTGGAGTTGAAGAATCTCCATCCCTGAGCTGTTCAAGACTCAACTTTTGACCAGGGTTTTGGACTAAATGATCTTCAGAGGTCCTTTCAACCCTAATTATTCTATAATTCTAAGTATATATGGAAAATAAATAGAAAATGTAAAAATACATGTATTCATAATTTTATTTGTCCCAGTATCAGCTATTGCATATTTAGGATACTTTGCATATAGGTTTGTTATTTTTATTGTTTGGGGATTTTGGCAACTGTTTCATACTCTGCTTTCTCACAACTTATGTACAACACAGGGTCCTTGGACTAAAATTAGGAAAAATTGGACTACACAGTGCAGCTACTCTCAGAGGCAAAATTTAAGTGATTTAAAGAAAAAAGCAAGTTATCTGCCCTATCTGCTCTACTTACACTTTTAATAAACAATTCAGAAAGCTGAAGCTTAAAGGTACTCATAAGTTTGTGCCTCAATCAGCTAACCACAAAAGGAGCCCTTTAAACATCTGTGTTGATTTTTTCTTCTCTGACACCTAGTTTTCTTCCTTCTCATTGTCTTCCATACAAAAAAAGAAAAATCCAGTTAAACTCTTATTGAAAAAAATATACAAACAAACAAACAAAAAACCAAAATGAAAGGCCCTACTGACCTGCAGGTACATCTTCTGCTGATGTGTTATTTTATCTCAAGGAAATCCAACTGTAGCTATAATGATACAAGCATATATTGCTCAGTAGCCCAGGAAGAAAAAAATTTGCGTCCTCTTTGCAGTTGTCAAAATATGCTGTCTCTCTTCCCCATTAGAACATTAGAAGCAGGAGAGCAGCAGTCACAACTGCAACATCCAGCTGCTTCACTTTTTTTTGTTTCCTGGCTTCTGTCATCAATTAACAGATTCCCTTGCTCAACCTCAGGTGCCAGGAAAGGCCTCTTGCCCAGATGCCTTAACTCATGCAGATGCAAAGCCAATACAACTGTCACAGTTATTGATTCCTTCAAGCGATCAGAATACTAGATGTATGGAAGAGCATCTGGAAGAAATCTAGGTTGCAAATGAGAATTTGTGCAGGGTGAAACAGTCACTTGATTTAATAATCAGAGACTTGGCACAGTGGAGATTGCCCTCATGACATACCCAGAGGCTGAAGCTTTCAATTTTCAAACAAGCAAATGCTATACCAAATAAAATTTTTCCTCCTGACTGAAGTGTATTGTCCTATATATTTCCAATGATTGTGATGCCTAAGATCAGTTTGGCAGATTGCTTTAGGGCCCGATCCATAACATACTCAAGCACAGCTAATCACAGTTCTTGTAATGAAGATAATGGAATCATCAAAAATATAGCAAAGACCACTGTAAAACATTCCAGAGGAAATGGTGTGATGGTGTGACAACAATGGTGGATAAAGGAAAACCAATGGATGTCATCTATCTGGACTTCTGCAAAGCCTTTGACACCGTCCCCCACAACATCCTTCTGTCTAAATTGGAGAGCTATGGATTTGATGGGTGGACTGTTCGGTGGATAAGGAACTGGCTGGATGGTTGCATCCAGAGGGTAGTGGTCAACTGCTCAATGTCCGGATGGAGACCGGTGACGAGTGGTGTCCCTCAGGGGTCCATATTGGGACCAGTGCTGTTTAACATCTTCATCAATGACTTAGACAGCGAGACTGAGTGCACCCTCAGCAAGTTTGCGGATGATGTCAAGCTGAGTGGTGTGGTTGACACACCAGAAGGACGGGATGTCATCCAGAGAGACCTGGACAGGCTGGAGAGGTGGGCCTGTGTGAACCTCATGAAGTTCAACAAGGCCATGTGCAAGGTCATGCACCTGGGACGGGGTAACTGTCGTGGTTTAACCCGGCTGGCAACGAAGCACCACGCAGCCGCTCGCTCACTCCCCCCCCTCCCTCTGTGGGATGGGGGAGAGAATCAGAGAAAAGAAAAAAAAGTAAGACCCGTGGGTTGAGATAGAGACAGTTTAATAAGAGAGAAGAATAACAATAATAATAATAATAATAATGGTAAGAAAATATACAGGATATATAAAACAAGTGATGCACAATGCAATTGCTCACCACCCGCTGACCGATGCCCATCCCGTCCCGAGCAGCGATCGCTCCCCCCGAGCCACGATCACACCGCCTGAGCTGCGACCACTCTGCCCGCGACCGACCGACTGACCCGACGAACTAACCACCCCGAGTATGACGTTATATGGTATGGAATAGCTCTTTGGACAGCTTAGGCTAGCTGTCCTAGCTGTGCTGTACTCCCAGCTTGTTATGCACCTGGCTGAGCAGGAGAAGCTCAAAAAGTCCTTGAGCAGTCTCAGCACTACTTAGCAACAACTAAAAACATCAGTGTGTTATCAACATTCTTCTACCGCTAAATCCAAAGCACAGCACTATGCTAGCTTCTGTGAAGAAAATTAACTCTGTCCCAGCTGAAACCAGGACAGTAACCCCCAGTATCAATACAGGCTGGGGGGAGAAAGGATCGAGAGCAGCCCTGCCGAGAGGGACTTGGGGGTGCTGGTGGATGAAAAGCTGGATATGAGCAGGCAATGTACGCTGGCAGCCCAGAAGGCCAACCGTACCCTGGGCTGCATCAGGAGGAGCGTGGCAAGCAGGTCGAGGGAGGTAATTCTGCCCATCTACTCTGCTCTGGTGAGACCTCACCTGGAGTACTGCGTCCAGCTCTGGAGCCCTCAGCACAAGAAGGACATGGAACTGTTGGAGCGGGTCCAGAAGAGGGCTACAAAAATGATCCGAGGGCTGGAGCACCTCTCCTATGAGGACAGGCTGAGAGAGTTGGGCTTGTTCAGTCTGGAGAAAAGAAGGCTGTGGGGAGACCTGATTGTGGCCTTTCAATACCTAAAGGGGGTCTATAGGAAAGATGGGGAAAATCTTTTTAGTAGGGCCAGCTGTGTTAGGACAAGGGGTAATGGTTTTCAGTTAAATCAGGGTAGGTTTAGACTGGATCTAAGGAAGGAATTCTTTACAATGAGGGTGGTAAAACACTGGAACAGGTTGCCCAGAGAGGTGGTGGAGGCCCCATCCCTGGAAACATTCAAGGCCAGGTTGGATGGGGCTCTGAGCAGCCTGATCTAGTTAGCAGTGTCCCTGCTGACTGCAGGGGGGTTGGACTCGATGACCTCTAGTGGTCCCTTCCAACCCAAAACATTCTATGATTCTATGATTCTATGATTCTAAAGATTTTCCTGTTCATGACAGAGGAGTCCTGGCGATATTTATCTTGATGTGTAGTGCTCCAAAAGTGTATGCCTGTGCACTCTCAAGGGAAGAACAGACAGTCGTTCCACCCAGGAAACAAGAGAGGCATTACTAAATAAAGGCTACTTTTGCATTAGTTACTTTTTTTCAGTTTGCTTTTCATCCAGCCTATCATAAACTTCTGTGGCATCACAACCTTTTTATGTCCTTCCTTATTAAAACTTTTCTAAAGAGAGTTATTTGCTATAAATCATAAGCATTTTTTGTGACAGACTTTGGAAAATTCCCACATATTTGCAGTGTGCATGTAACAAATGTTACTAAAACTTTGTGTTCCATATACAATCGGAATTTGTAACATTCTTGTTTAGCTTTGTTTAATCTTCTGTTAGTATTAATCTTACAAATCTATTTAAGTAATTATTAAGTGCATGTTTTTAAAGCTACACTATTTACAGAATATTACCTTTAGAAACCTTCATCAGGTCTTTGGAAACTCATAATAAGACAGACAGTAATGATAATTAAGAAAAGTTGAAGTTAAAATAACTTCATAACTTGTTGATTATGTGATATCTCTAAATGCAGTACAAAGTATTTTTTAAGGGAGTTTAAGGGAGTTCAGAACTTCAGAACTCTTAATTTTGTTTTTTCCAAAGGAGAAGGACAGGCAACAACAAACTTTTTAAAATGGTAAAAGGAAAGGTGGTACAGTTCTGAAAACACTTTACAGTATGCCAGTGGAGAAACATAAGGTAGCTAACTTAAGCAAGTGGAGAAGATATTGATTAACCTGTCTAATATATAACTATTCTTCCCTTTAAGTAATTACATTTATGTGACTTTTAAAATACTTCAAGTCATTTTAGACATCCAATACATTTATTATAAAAAAAAAGAAGTTATCCTTTCATCATTATCCAGTACTAAAGCTGACCGAAAACTTTAATAAATACTAAATGTTCTATCCCCACAATGTGGCAAATGTGATTAGGGTAGTCTCATAATTCGTGTAAATGATAGATGCTTTCACAGATTTTTATCTCAAAAAATGAACAGGGAACTTTTTTTAAAAACTATAAAGCTGTGACATTTTGACAGACTTTTGGGGAAGTTCTCTTAGCAAATATTCTCAAAAGCTTTAGCTTACAACAGACAATACCTTACAACTGAGAGGTTACCATACTTGCCATATGCATAGTGCTGATTTTTGCTTTTGTCTTATTCTTTCAAGGATTCCCTCCCTGAGATGGTAATTAAAAACAAACCAACCAACCAACCAACTAAGAAATACAGAAAAACACCCTCATTCATTTCTGCTTGAAATAGTATGCTCTTGTGTAATGAAACCCTGAACTGGCCTCACCCTTCTGGTGGAATATTAATTAAAAAAAATTAACTACAAATAAGAATGCTAGAAAAGATTCAAGTGTTCTTAATCCCCACATTAAAGATTTGTTAATTATAATAATAAGCCTAAAGAAGACAAATCAAACAGGAAAAGAAAATGCCCCAAATCCCAGGTCTATTGAATGAGATGTATTAATAAAAAGGTGGTTTGAAAATAAATTTCCCCATTGTTAATTATGTTCTTACTTGGTGAATTCTTGTTACAGTGAGATTAAATAGATATTTTTCATATTTGGGGCTATAGTATAAAGCACTAGAGGCTACCTCCTTCTCTCAATCAGTGATTCTGTAACCCATTGACAAGATACTTTTTTGGAAAACAAAGATGCACTAGAAACCTCGGCCTTTTGTGCCTAGCACTATCCCACTTAGGAAGCTCAAAACTGCCACAACTTACCCTTAGTGGGCTCCAGGTAATGAGTAAATCTGCTGAACAGTGTAATTGCATAGAAAAGAAGAACCCTATATTTTGGTCCTTGCACAGATTTAATTTGTCAGTTTAATCAACAATCATTTACATTAGAGGAATGGATTCCCATCAGAGTATTCTAGCCTCTAGGAGGTAGGATTAAGCTTTTTCTTGCTTGCTTGTTTTCTCTGATTATAATGGTGTGAACACCGACATGAGATGAGAGTGGAGAGTAGCTTCTTCTTGAGGTTGGTACCTAGGACATATGCATACAATTCCAGTTTGCATCTCTTAATTGAGCAGCCTCAATTTAGATATTCTACTTCCTCAATGACAGCTCTAACCACATAGTCTTTCTGTTTGAGGTACATGCTTTAAATATAAAAGCAAGTCACATCCTGATAAATTCACGAAACAATTCTGGACATTTGCCTTGAGGAGAGGACTCTGAGCAGAAAGAGGCACCTGCCTGTAGCATCAAATTCAGCACTCATAGCTGGGGAAGGTGGAGCTGAAGACAAACTCCTGTTAAGACCCCTGGGCTAGCTATCTGTTGATTACTACTAGTCCCACTAAGCCTACCTTTTCCCCACTATGTATTTTGACATACATTTCTGAAGTGCCTAACTGCCCCATTCTCTTCTTTACAACCTACTTTTGCAATAGAGTTTTTCATTCCAACACTAGTAAGCAGGAAGAGGATGCATCCACATCCCTAATTATCAGCTTTAGGGACTGCAGATATTTTTGTCCTTTAAATTGCTTTCCACTAATACTGAAGTAGGATGTAAAAGGGAAATTGAGAACAAGAGAAAAACAAAAACAAAAAACCAATTTCTATGGATCATGGAATACTAAGTGGGTGGGTAAAATTTGTGCACTTGTGACAAAAGAAATTTAGACTACAGTACTGAAGTCCTTGCAGAGTAATCATCTTCAACAAGGCAGAAGCTTTAACAGAACCTAGAAACAGTAATCTTAAAACTAATCTCACAGAAACCTTTTCTATTTTATCACAAATTGAATGTAGGGAATTTACTGTATTGTTTTAAAATCAATTTATCTGTCCATTAGGTGTGAAATCTAAAGTTCCAACTTTGTAACCTATGATTTGAAATAGGAAAAGTGTAAAATTCCTAGTACAAAAAAGTGAATCAGAAAGTCTATTTACCATTAGCACCAAACACTGCAGAAACATTTAGAATTGTTAGACAGCTCCACTCAGGTGCTGAAAGTTCATCAGCATCCACACCTTCATAGAAACACACTGAAAGTTATTACAAGCCAAAGACAGTTTTGTGAATTCCACTTAACTGCTTGGATAAATCTTGATTATTTTCTTCAGGAATTTCTAATACGAATAAGTTTTGTAATATGCTAGTCATGAGGATGTTTGCCAGGCAAACTATGTTGGGTACCCAACTTTTGGTAAACCACAGGAAAATGAAACCATGCTATTCACAGGAGAGTATACTAACCAATGGACTACAAAACATTATTATGTGTAGTGGGGTAATATGGCAGATGGTGGTACCATTTGTAAGTTTTGATGAAATTTTGTCAATACAAATCCAAGAATGCAAACTTCCTAGAGCAAAAAGCGAATTTATTCAGTTTTCTGTTTTTTTTACATCTGCATAGGGTGTTCCCTGAGATTGGGTTGCCTAGTAGCAGAAGAGTTTATGCATATTTCACTAAACACTCACTTGATAAAAAAAATAAACACAATAACCTGAAAAAAATACCTTTGGCCTGAAAAGAATACCATCCTTTCATGTAAGGGTAAAATTTAACTTGCAGCTCTCATTCTCTGAATGAGATCAGTAATTTCTGGTAACCATTATCTCTTCCTGTACTTTCTTTAAGAGTGATATAAAAAGACATCATATGCCAACTTTTGCATTTCAGGGCAGAACTATGCTGCAGAGAATGTCAGGAAATCAGGAAAAGGGAAGCAAAAATATCCTCCAAAACACTGTGCCTAGGGTTTGTTACTAGCTACCTATAAGATGCAGTTTTAGATCCAGTTCTACCTTTTGGAATCTCTTAACACGGTCTACAAACTGCTTCAGAAATTAAGATAGGCACTTAAGTCAGTCATTTTGAATGATGACGTGGGCTCAAGTGCTTAATTTTTAAATAATTACATTCAGGGTACCTCATTTTGGAGCAAGTGCTGCAGTCTTGCTATGCTTCCTTTTCCATTCAGCAAAGCAGTGTGTGTGCCATTAACCAAGACAGCTAACATATGCAGTGGTTTGTGCAGAAAGGCACAAAGGAGCCAGCAGCTCTGCACTGACGAGCATACGTGTCCTCACCTATGGCGGTGACATGCCACAGGTGACAGGGCACAGTTCCCAGAAGCTGTTAGAACTACGTCCCTGAGACATCTGAGGCTTGACCCAGACAAATCTTCAGAAGGAGGATTCAGGTCTACAAATCTCAAGCTGCAGGGAGTGCCTGGGACATCTCACTGAGGTTAGACCAGATGGTGTAACAGCTTGTGGCAGCTGTACAGTTGTTGAGGAGCTGTACCACCAAATGAAATAGCTGCAGGAAAAGGTCAGCAGACTGAGAAGCATCAGAGATGAAAAGAAAGCAATTAAATGGCTCTCAAACCTCCAAGGGGGCAGGTAGAGTCTGTGCCTGTCAGGGTGGCAAGTGGAAACTCCCATGATGGCAAAGGCTGGAAGCTGGCACCAGGAGGATCGCTTCCCCTACACCTGAAGACTTGTACGTACTGAACAGATTCACTGTCCTCATAGTTGATGAGGTACTGAGAACACTGTAAAAAGAATTATCTGAGCCACACAGGAGCACCATGAGGAAACAGAGAGTGTTAGGAGACACCGCTGTAGGCAATGGGGTTTCCTATATGCCAACCTGACCTGTCATCTAGGGAGGTTTCCTGGTTGCTGGAGGTTCACACTTGAGTTGTTGTGGAGAGGATGACAGGGCTTATCCAGCCTTCAAACTATTACCTGCCACTGTTTTTCCACATACTGCCAAGGATGACCTGGAAAGTATCAAGTGTGGCTCTGGGAGTGATGATCAAGGACGTGGGGACCCAGGTAGTTTTCTTCATCCTGCCAGTGTGGGTGAAGTGCTTGAGAAGGAGTGGATGGATCCTGTGGGACAAGAATTGGTTGTGGAGCTGGTGTCAAAAACAGGGTTTTGGTTTCTATGAAAACTGCATGAAAGAGATGTGATCCAACTGACGAAGCGAGGCAAAAGTATCTTTGCCAACAGGCTTTCCAGAAGACCTTTAAGTTAGAAATAACAGAAAAGTGAAAGAATGGCAAAAAATTATGTGAGAAAGTGGCGGATAGAGTTAGCCCACCCCAATATCTGCTGGAGGCAAAATACAGCAGGGCAAAAGAAATCCTGGAGGTTGCTACAGCACATTGGTGAAAAATTCCTAACATAGGTGATCAGCAAGCCAATAGGGAGATGTGCTCTACTGGACCTCATACTTACCAACAAGGAAGAACTATTTGGAAATGTGAGGGTCAGGGATAGTCTAGGCTGCAGTGACCATGAAACGGTGGAATTCAGAACCCTAAGAGGACATAACAGGGAGAAAAACGGGACCGTAACAATGGGCTTGCATGGATGAACACAGAGTTCCTGATTAAACAAAAGCATTAAAAGGAAGCATAAAGGAAGCACCTGTCCAAGCAGTGACAGGTGATCCAGGAGGAAAAAAGAGGCAGTATCTGCGCATGAATGAATGCATGAGGAAAGCCAAAACCCATCTGGAGCTGAACCTGGTGCAGGATCTGAAAGGCAACAAGAAGGGCTTCTACAAGTACACGTGCAGCAAAAGGAGGGCTGGGAAAAATGTGGATCCATTGCTGAATGGAGCAAGGGTCCTGGTGGCGTAAGACACGTAAAAGAGCAAAGTAGTTAACACCGCCTTCCTCTCAGTCTTTACTGGTACGACTGGCCTTCAAGAGTCTCAGACTAGTCAGAGCAGAAGGAAAGTCTGGAGCAAGGAAGTCTTGCCCTCACTTGAGAAGGATCAGGTTAGGGAACATTTAAACAAACTGGGCATAAATATTTTGGTGGAGCTCTTTGTTTTTTGGTTGTTTTTTTTTTTTTTTTTTAATTATTACCCCATGCAATGCTACAGCCTTGGGGCAGAGTGGCTGGAAAGCTGCATGGCGGAAAAAGACCTAGGGGTGTTGGTCAACAGCTGGCTGAATATAAGCCAGCAGTGTGCCCAGGTGGCCAAGAAGGCCAACAGCATCCTTGCTTGTATCAGGAATAGTGTGGCCAGAAGGAGAAGGGAAGTGATCATGCCCCAGTACTCAGCACTGGTGAGGCCATGCGTCAAATACTCTGTTCGGTTTCAGGCCCCTTACTACAAGAAGGACATTGAGTTGCTGGAATGTGTCCAGAGGAGAGCAACAAAGCTGTTGGGGGGGCAGGAGCACGAGTCTTATGAGGGGCGGCTGAGGGAACTGGGGTTGTTTAGCCTGGAGAAGAGGAGGTTGAGAGTAGACCTTATTGCCCTCTACAACTACCAAAAGGAGGTTATACCGAGGTGGGGGTCAGCCTCCTCTCCCTGGTAATGGGCGATAGGGTGAAGGTCAATGACCTCAAGTTGTACCAGGGCAGGTTTAGATTGGATATTAGGAACATTTTTTTTTTCACCAAAAGGGTTGTTAAGCATTGGAATGGGCTGCCCAGGGAAGTGGTCAAGTCCCCATCCCTGGAGGTATTTAAAAGATGGGTAGGTGCTTAGGGACATGGTTTAGTGGTGGGATGGCAGGGTTAGGTTAACAGTTGGACTTGATGATCTTAAAGGTCTTTTCCAACCTAAACGATTCTATGATTCTAAGTTCATGGGGCCATACAGGATGCACCCATGAATGCTGAGGAAGCTGGCTAATATCACTGCAAGCCCACTCTCAATTTTCTTTGAAAGATTGTGGTGACTGGGGGAGGTTTCTCAGGTCTGAAAGAAACTCCTGTTTTCAAGAAAGGAAAGAAGGAAGATCTGGGGAATTACAAGCTGGTCATCATCACCTTGATTTATGCAAAGGTGATGAGGCAACTAATACTGGATACTATTTTAAGACACATGAAGGACAAGAAAGTGCTTGGGAATAGTCTGCACAGGTTTATGAAGGGGAAGTCAGTCTTAACCCACCTGATAGCTTTGTGAGATGTTACTGCAGACACAGCTGCTGGTTTTGGACTATAATATATGGCATTTGTGTCATAGTGGTAATGTTCTCTAGAACATTTCCTCCACCTCTTCAGCTCACTAGTACACTACCCAACCATCCTCCAAAAATTGCCATCCATATATTTTTCCACACATTTGCAACATATTTTCATCCACAGGCACTCACTCACAGTACAGGACACACAGTGTGCAATTAGCAATTTATTGCTTGGAACTGAATTAAGAGAGAGAAGTTCAGTAGCTGACTGTTCCACTATACATGACAGGCACCTGGCACCAGGAAATGTTGTCAGAGCTCATCTGACATCATTGCACTGTCTCTCAGACAACCAAAACATTTCTCCTATTATTTCAGGGTTGGTCACTGTCTGTATGACATAAATAGCTGATCCAGATATTATTCAGTCTGATCTCTGGACCCTGAATTTTCTTCCAGGTTTCTGAACAATTAAGTATTTAGTTCTTCTGAACTGAACTATGTGCTAAATGCTACTTCTGGTCTATTTACAACTGGGTCAGAACTCAGAAATCAAATACAAAATTACGAAGTTTGATCCTGGTGCACATAGTGTCAGTAGAAATAATCTGATTAACAGAATGTTGCTGAGCATGTGTCCAGACCTTGCGGAAATATTAAAATGGCTGGAGAAAGTATTTGTTTCATTTTCATTTTTTCATTATAGATTCATGTGAAGCTGAATCCTAAGTTTGATTAATTCTCAGGCTGTCTCAAATGCATAGAACAAGAAATACTTTATGGTGAAAAAGTGCCAGACAAAATCTTTGCTGAGCTGGTCAGAGAAGAATCTCACCTCCATTAGGGAGGTGAGAGCACAGCCAGAATTGGAGCTATCTGGGAAGCAAAAATAGCACCTTTTCATTGAGTTCATAAGAGATAGAATTGGTTGCATAACTGCATGCCAACCTGAAAATGTCTTTCTGGTTCTTCTGTTAAAGCATAGGAAAGTGACGCTCTGCCTGTGTAGCACCTATTGGCTACCTATAGGTGGTTTCTCACTCAGTTCTCATTCCAGATTGAATTCAGAGGCATATAACTGACCATGAGTTGTAAAAAGGATTTATGCATCTCACATAAGCTTTCAGATTAGACTATAAGGGGTTGGTTACACTTAAAACTCAAAACCTAAAAAAGTTAACCTTTTCAGACATATGAAGCCATTCATTAAATCTTACCATTATCTATACAACTTAAGGAACCGAAAGCTTGTTCATTGGCCCAGTTCATTACTGTTTGCAAACCTCTCATCGCAGCCCAAAATAGCTATAGAAGTTATAAAGTCAGTTGTTACTGTGGCAGATTTTGCATGTGATTTCATAATATATGTTATGACTAATTACCTTAAGAAATACATTTAAACATATAAACCCCCTTATTTTATATGACCTAATTAAATTTTCTTTCAGAAATCAGCACTCTAAGAAAGATTTTTAGGACATAGAGTTATATTTCAATCACAGCAGGACTGAGATTTCTAACAGTTAGAAAATGAATCCGTTAACTAGGGCAAATGATAGGAAGAGAATTCTGAGAAAACAGCAGAAACATTTAATACAGAAAATGAAGATTAAACAGTTCTTGAAAACAAGCTTTTCAATGTAGTTTTCATGAAAAAAGAACTTCTGAAACTGTCCCTTACCATTGATTGCTAGTTCTCTAAAATGTTACTCTAAAATATTACACAACTTGATACCAGAAGAAGAAATCACAATGCGTAACAGAGGTAAATACAACTGTAAACCAGTTGCAGAAGCAACATAGCACATTTTAAAATCTGTTAACCCAAAAGCAGCCATTGGAGGGCAGCTATCGTGCAAGATAAACAGTAAGATCTATGTGCCACTTCTCTCATGCCTAGTAGAAGCCTCACCTCCAGTCACCTGATCCACTGGGCCTTAAAGTCACCCCTCTTTGCCATCACTTGACAGGCTTTATCTTCCTCTCTGCCCCATGTGATCCCTGAATGCCCAATGATTGGATGGTAACTGAAGACACATGTTCTTCATTACTGTAGAAATATGTCAAGGCCAGGCAGCCACTCCCATGGCCCAGCAGTGTGCTGCCATTTTGTCACATGTAAACACCACATAATCTAAGAATGTCCTGTGATTGCTTGGTTGCTTCAGAAGGCCCAGAAAGCCCTCATAAATATGTATGTGTATATATATACATATACACACATATAGAAAACCATATGCAGGATACATATTTGTTTAGTTATATAGAATAATTTATATTTGTTATATAGAAACACAAATCCATAGGTGTATATAAGTGTATACAGCAAAACGGTGTACACTGTGTATAAATACATACATTTATTTATAAATATAAACTTTTAATAAATATTCCTATAAATCCATATAAATATAAATATATAAAATCTTTTAATAAATATTTCTATAAATGGTAATTAAAATAATAATGTTTTTAATATACATATTTATTCAAATGTATTTATATTAGATACAAAAAAGTTTATTTAATCTGAAAAAATTCAATAAATTAAGTTTAAATGTGAATGGAAAGAAAGTAAAATGAAAAGACAGTTTGGGTTTCCTGCTTCAGAAAGCTTGATTAACTCCTAACACATTGGGGTGGGGGGATTGTAGAGCTTAAGGTGGGGCTGCATGTCCTGAAGAGGCTGGAGGGACATGAACAAATCTGAACATGTCTCTGGGTCACAGGATCACTCCTGTGTAGCCAATCAGGAAACAACCACTGAACGCCTATGCTATGCAAAGAGGATACCAGTCCTGGAAGTCTGATTAAGAGACTTGGACTTTTTACTGTGCCACAGGATACAGGCATCATTGTCTATTATCATGGAAAGCCAGAACAAAAAGACATCACATGAGCTTGTACAGGAAAATCCCTAGTGGTATCCTGAAAACAGTTACATTCTTCAGAAGAAATTATGGATGGGCCAGGGATTTGGGAAAAGACTGAGGTATGTACCACATGGAGATGGTGGGTGGTGTCAGGAACACCATTTGACCACAGTTGTGAGTGAACTTACTGCTGGTAACACCATGATGTGGTGCAGACTTTTTCTATACCCAGGATTTTCTGATTACCTAGCTTTACCCTCACCATCAAATGCTGCAGGGGAGGTGGAGGTGAAGGCATTCCAATGTGTGGCTTAGAGAATGTGCAGCAGTAGGACTGGCCAAAACTAGAGGTTCAAGGCTAGGCAATATGTAGAAGGATGCTGATTTGTTAATTTGGACCAGGTATTCCTATATGAAGCTTCTGAAGATTTATATCAGTTGTTTGAACTTGGTGATTATGTTGAACTCTGTCTTGAAGCCATCAGCATCCATGACTCTCTACATCTGTCGATATGAATTTAAGCAGTGTGAACACAGAGAAATTTTTAGACTGGGTCAGTAATCTTCTACAAAGGAAAAGAGATTTTTTCAATCAAACTTCCCACTTGGCCACCTGTAAAAGAAGTTGGAGGTTGGATACACAGAACCATAGATCCATTCCCCATTCTGAAATTTTAAAAGTGGGGATATTTAACTGATCTAAATAACAAGGTAAATAAACTCTGCTTTGCTGGAAGTCTTACAGTGTTCAGGGATCTGACAGATGCAGAACTATTGAACAGTAAAAAAGAGCTGGATGACAAGCTAGGGTGGTCAGTGCAAAATTATTTCAATTGTTTGAGGATTTGCTGTATATTAATATATGTGCTGTCGTCTTAGCTGAGCTTAAAAATAAAAAGGGCAATGTTTTGGCTAAATGGCAGCATTTTCCATGTTGAGGCTATTTGGGGCAAGAAACTTTTGTGAGCTTTGTCAGACATTGTACAATTAATTTCACAAATGTAAACACTACTGCTATGCCTGCCTGTTGCCAGACTGTTCAGACTACAGTCTGACATGCAGGTATGGGGAATATTTACACTTGGAGAAGGCCCTGGCAATTAAAAAACAAATAGTTTGTCTAAGGTTTTATGTGAGACTTGCAAAGCCTATGTGGAAAAGCTTCACGAATAAAAAGGCTGGCAAAGTAGCATGTGCTATGAACAGATCTTAAGTATAAACAAGCCCAAGTGGTTCATGCTCATAATAAAAAAATCCCAGAAACAGAGAAAGGCCATACTTTCTGTGACATGGAACATATGCATAAGATGGAGCATATTCTGAATTACATTTGTGCTCTGGACTTAGCACCAGAACCATGATAGGATGAAAAAAGAGAAATGAAAAAGAAAGGTGAAGGAGGATGAGAGTTTGAAGGGAACACGTCTGGTGGACTTTATTGCACTGTTTACGGACACAAAATTTTGGGGTTACAGTTTCATAAGCATGTAACACCAAAGGCTATGCTGTTTTGTGGTTAGCTGGCTTTTGAAAGAAAAAAATGGATATGCAACTAAGGATGTAATATGATGAATTCATGTATGTGGAAGTCCTCACCCCTGAGTGTATGTTTCATAGCCTCTAAATTTTTCACCTATGAAACTAAGCAGCTTTTCCCAAGCACTGGGATTTGATGTCTGAAAAGATTATTTTCCCAATTTTTTCAATACTGATGAAAATCAAAACTATGCAGGCTCTCATTGACAATCAGAATATTGTTGAGTGGGCAGCATTATGATTGGGAAAGGAAATCAGTTTTTTGCATAGCCCACATCTAATAAGGAAGTGGGTTTTGACCCGGAAAAAGAACCAAGTTACTGCTGTCAACAGGAAGTGAAAACTTTAAGGGAGACCTCTAGACTATAAATGAATGACATTGCGGTGCTGATTTATAATATATACTATGAGAAAGAAGGTGATTAAAACATGCAGCTAGATCAGTCTATACATCCTTTTTAGTGTCCTGTGCTGGTCTCTGCTTGTATGGTCATGCACCCTATTATGTTCTGTAAACACTGTAGCACTCCTGACTCTCCAGATGGCTGTCACAGAGGAGGATAAAGAGATATTTGATCTCCTCTGCTCATAGCTGTACTGGATGCAGGTGCCCAGGCCCTAGCAGTGGGGACTGCGGGGATGGACTCTGTGAGGAGAGGCTGGGGCAGCCCCACGCGGACACAGTTGGTTCCAGCCGGCTCCAACCAACCCACCCCAGGGCACAGCTGAGCCCCGCAGCTGTGATGGTGGCATGTTGGAGAAAGTGAATTGAAGAAAAGGCAAAAAATGCCACATAGGCAGAGGGAGAAGAGAAAAAAGAGTGAGAAACACTAGGGCAAAACATACTTTTAAGAAAGTTTAAATTGGGCCCAAGAGGGAGGAGGGAAGCAAAAAAATGTGAGAAACAGTGAGGAAGGAGGTGGAGGAGGTGCTTCAGGTGCATGAGCAGATTCCCCTGGAGCCTGTGGAGAGACCACAGTGGAGCAGTTCTTGAAGGCCTGTCTCCTGTGGGAGGTACCCCACACTGGAGCAGGGGAAGAGTGTGAGGAGGATGGAGGGGCAGAGACAAACCATTATAAACTGACCACAGCCCCCCATTGTCCATTCCCATGCGCTGCTCAGTGGGGAGGATGTACGTAAGTTTTCAACAGTTTTCAATAGCTTGAGAGGTGTTTTTGTCACAGCTGTACCAAATGTTACGCTGAACCACATCAGAATACACAAAAAGTGTGAGCTTTAACATTGCATCTATGCAGGAGTGTGAATGGACCTCTATAACAAAATCAAATGGGGAGCTTGAAGAGTTTTTAGAAACAAAATGCCAACATTGCTGAATCCCAGAGGTGTTCTTTTTAATGGCGAAACAAAGGTAGTCTGATTATGTTAAAAAAATGCCACCTGATGAAAAAATCTTTCCTAGAATTTTACTAGACTCTAGTCCTTCAGCAACCAAATAAAACCATACCCTCCTGAGCACCCTGCAGGTATTCCTGACAATTTGACACATTGACAGCCTATTTGGGTACACTAAAAGTAAAAGTGTATCCATTTTATGGGATTTTCACCATGGTTTCTGTCAGGGTAAATGGCAAGCTATTCTTCATGTACTGCACCTGTGCTGAAACCCTTCAGAGATACTGTATCTACAGACGTGATGTGTGGATATGTGTAATACTCCTGAACTAAACAAGGCTCTGGAGGAGGCATGCAGAGTTTATGAAATCTATGAAGTTTTGGATTTTGAATGGAGTAAAACTAGATTGGTGGTTGGGTTTTGGGTTTTGGTTTTGGGTTGTTTTTTGGTTTGGGGGATTTTTTTTTTTCTAGATTATATAAATCTGCACCTCCACTAGAAACAGAAAACTTCAACTTACTCAGCCTGGTACACAGATGCTGACAAAAAAGCCTAATTCAATGATCACAGGCAGAAAGGCAGCTTTGTTTTGTAGCCCAAATGTATAAAGAAAAACCCCACAAAACACAAAATTGTCAAAGTGTTTTAAAATTCTCTGTGGGATTTTTTTGTTCAGGGATCCAATCTTCCCAACAGCACTATCATAATAAAAACAGACAATCTGTATGGTTACCTCTTTTATTTGGTTTATGATGCAAACACCTGTGAATTTGTTAGTGAGAGAGTGGCCACTGTCTTGTGGAAGTACAGCAATGGATGCATGACCCTGGAATGCAAACTTCACCATTGCATGTGCACTCCTAGAGCTTTCTGATTTCATAAATGCCCTTCAAGATTGTTGCCTTTATCACGACATGTGGTATTCATGAATTGTCAAGATGACTGGAACTCTCTGCTGAGCAACTATTTAGGCAAGCTGAGGAACTAGTTGCCATTGGATGAGAACATTACTGAGTTTGTGTCATCAGGTCCCAAATCCTACAGCTAACCAGAAGTCCAGGAGCAACTGCTGCATGAAAGTTAAATTAATCTTTGTAAACAAAAAGAACAGGGAAAAGCAGGGAAAAGATCACTTTTGAGATGTTGAGGAACCTTATGTTCAATGGAAATGTTAATAGCCTCCCCTACAGCTTTTGATAAGGGGCATGAATCGCCCATGGCTGGAGACACGACTGGAGAACACCAGTGTCTTTCTTTTTTGTTTTGCCTGACAAGGTTATGTGGTGCTGGAAACTGCTGTATCACCCCTATAAATATCCTTTTATCAAATCTGGGGAGGAATTACCTGAGAGTTTTAGTAGTAACTAGCTTATTTACCCTAAGTACAATAAATATTTGATTGTGATCAATGAGTTGATGAAATGTGTGTATAAAGGTGGTAAAACTGAAGAAGCTTTTGCTTAGCATGTGAATCACAGGAAGCTTAGTAACCTGTACATTTTTTCAAGGTTAAAAAGAGCCACACTTTCAATCAAAGGCAAAATGCTCAGAGTAATTTAAGAATCAGCTTGTGTCTCTAACTGGATGCATGAAATCTTGGTAAGACTGGGTTCTTTTAAGAAGCATTTGAAGATGCTACTAAGCCTCAATATGGGTATCTGTCTGTGTAAATTCTTCTAGGCACATAGATGCTTTTAGGCAAAGAACAGATCTTTTTTTCTGACATAAAAGCCAACCACTTACATATTGGGGGGGACAATAAAAATCACTCAGAAATATGAAGAGGTGAGCTGACCATACCTGACTGTGTGACAGTGGTGATTAAAGCCCCTGAAAAATATATTTCTGCTCTCAGATGGTTCCCTTTTTTAGTCAGGAAATAATGATCAGCACATTCATGGTCTAGAGACTGGTCAACGGCAGAGTACAGCCCACAGGCAAGTGCTTCCCAGAAAGCTGTCAGGAAACGATCTTTCATATGGCTGTCAATCATCTGTAAGAGCTGCATGTATTCCCTCATACAGCAGCTGTTGTCAAAATCAAGTGCTGCCTGCACTTCACAAACAGTGAGGTAAGGTGATAAACAGTTTATACACCCTTGCTGCTGGGGACCTCATCAAACAAAAACTGTCTTTGCTGAGTATCAGTTTAAATTTTATGTCCATGCTAATTAACAAAACCTTTTCTTGGAAGAAGAATAATGTTCAAGCCTGATGCTCTGGGCCTTCAGAGCTGACTGTTGCCTAAACCCAGTTAAAGATGCTACCTAGCATGATAAATTCCCGATGCCTGGCTGTGTCTTCATAAAACAAGCCCATGCAAAAGCATGTGGACATTGCGTCTTGGCTGCAAGTGAGAAGCAACTTGATTAATGCACAGTGAGAATTGTTGCTTTGGCTTATAAGTCAGTTCTCCAGTGTGGCATCCAGCTGGATGAAAATAGTTGCCAACAGATAGTTGACCAGAGCCATGAGCATCTATCTCTGTTGCTCAGGTCGAGTCCACCAGCTTTACCAGTCTTGCAGTAAATATACAGCAGATTGTTGTTTCTATATAATACTTCCCATTCCAGACTAAGAATGTGCTCAGGGCTGCAGACTCTGTGACAGCTGAAATTAGGATTACCTAAGGCCTTCCTTAATGCTGGTCTGCATCAGGTTCACTGCAAATAAATCCAGCTTGAATCTATCACATTCTTCCAAACAATTTGGAATTAAATTCATCCTTGTTAAAAAATATCTCATTTTCCAGTAGCAGAAGAGGGCCTCTTTCTTTGCACTTGCCATTTATTTTGCACCATCCAACAAAATTTGTTGTTCCTTTTCTTCTTGTCCTCATGAGACTGCTGCTGGATGCCACATGAACCTAAGGGGTTTGGGTTGGCTTTCCCTCTAGGAGTATGATGTGTGTGTCTGTCTTTTAAATTTTTACTTTTTCAAGCTTTTGGGGACTATTCCTCATTTTCCCTATATATACCTGATCCTGTTACATTTCCTTTTTCTTGTGGCTTTCCATTATTGTAGGCAATGATTTTATGACTTTATTAATGTCAATATTTTAGAATAATTTCTATATATAATATATATTAATAAATACATGCCTGCAATTTTTCTATATATGTATAATTATATTTATGCATAATTGCAAAGCCATTTTTATATATAGAAATGTTTACATGTAGCTATATATAAACATACAGATGGATAGATGGATGGGTGAAGGCTTCCTGTGCCTATAGAAACGGCCAAGTAATCACTGGGCATTCTTACAACACATGGAGTATAGAAGTAACAAAATGGCAGCTGTGGCAAAATGGCTTACCCGGTTGGTCTGTATGAGGGGCTTACTTCTGTGGTAAAATAGAAGGCAGGGCTTCAGCTGCCAACCAATCACTGCGCACTCTGAGATCACATGGTATAATATCACATTGTCAAAAATGGCAGCCCCCAGGAGCAAAGGGAGACAGGGTAAGCCTGTCATGTGGCTGGAAAAGGTGAAGGACTTCTAGGTCCAAGGGGTCATGTGACCATAAAAGTGAGGGTTATGGCATCATTGCTTTCTTATGCTGTGTGAAAGCCATCATTTAAATACTCAATGGGTATATTGAATATCATGTAATTCCTCACTCTCTAGTGTGTATAAATGCTACACTCAACCTTTGTCAGTGTTACTTGTGACTGACAGATTGTTTTTCATTGTGAAGAAAAATTGAAATACAGAATATAAGGGTAAATAAATAAATAAAACTACCATAACAAAACCTCTGCAATTTTATATAATATTTAGTAGTGCAAGAAATAAATTAATTGTGTGGGGAAAAAATAGCAATCTTAGATAAAGAAAATAAAATGTGCTATCAATGTAATTCTGATTTTTTTTCTTTACCAAACAGTTCACAGTATTTTGTTTTGTTGCACTTTAAAACAGTTTTTATGTGAACAAAATGGGGAGCTCTGATTTCTTTTTTCTATTCTACTAAATTAAGTTTCCCCCAATTATATTGAATGTCACTAGAGACCGCAGTGCTCAACTTTCAGATGATTCAATGCTGAGAGATACAGTCTCAGTGCATTTGTGTGACTGTCTTGCTGTTCTGCTCCTTTGCCATAATGAAGAATTGTGGTTATATATTAATTATAAAGAAAAAATGTTAATATATCTAAAAGTTATGCCCCTTATTCTGCATTTTTGGGTTGGATTGAACTATTTTAATCGTGAGGCTTTTGTGATATTTTGCTTCCTTTCAGGTATTTACTAAGTTTTACACAAAAGTCAGTATGGAAACATTGTAGTACACTTTGAATTCTAGTCAGTCAAGATCTCCAGTACTCTTTATCAATGCAAAATATGATATCAATATATTTTCAGAAAGATATATCAAATATCTAATAAGAATAAATTATAATATAGTACTATAAAAATGTAATTACACTTTTTTTTTTTAATTAAGTAGCTATTACTAATGCTTATAAGCAGAAAAGGCCAGTTAAAACTTCTGACATGATAAGTATTCACAAGGTATTACAATCAAGTTTGTAATGTTGACTTGTCATTTGGCATATTTACACAATTTTCATTTATGAAATGACACATTCAATCTTATAAATTAGAAGCACTTATACATATATATAAAAATAATAAAACTCTAATTGACCTGTATCCAAAATCTTTGTAATGTAAAATGTAGCCTCCAAACCAGTGTTATATTACTGGTGCACAAATCTATTATGGTTAGTAACATTTTTAATTATTTATTATTTTGTTGCTTATAATACAAGATGAATTAAACAGTATTCAAGTTAGACTCAGCTATCTGAGTCATAAAGCAAATATCATGAATGTGTCACAGATTCTTATTTAATTGCTTCCATTTCCCAGGCATTGTTGAAATTTTAAATTTGCAATGAAACAATAAAAGGCAGCAAACTAGAACTGTGTGATCCTGTGGTCTACTTTCCACTGGCTTAGAAAAAACTAGTGAAATCACTGGAATGAGATTATAGATATGAGCTCAAAATCTTTTACTAGAGGATGATACATACTTAGCTCCATTCCTACTGCTCTTTCTTTTTTCCTTACAGAAAGAACTCCACTGATCTTCCATAGTTACTTTCATAAGTAGTCATCATCCTCCCCCCGAAACACTATCCTTTCCAGAATATCCTGAGTGTAGCAGAGCCACCATAATAACTCTGTGATGATACTCCTTTTTTTCATAGACACAAACATTCCTTACTATATAAACATTACATAATCAAGACTCTGTTTTCTTACGACTAGATGTAAATTGTGTAGAATCATAGAATCATTTAGCTTGGAAAAGACCTTTAACATCATCAAGTCCAACTGTTAATCTAACCCCACCATCCCACCACTAAACCACATCACTAAGCACCATGTCTACCCATCTTTTAAATACCTCCAGGGCTGGGGACTCAACCACTTCCCTGGGAAGCCTGTTCCAGTGCTTGACAACCTTTTTAGTGAAGAAATTTTTCTTAATATCCCATCTAAACCTCCCCTGGCACAACTTTGTAGAAAGCAAAGGCATAATAATGATTTTTAGATTTCTCATTTCACAGATAATATTTATATCTTTTTTTTAGTTCAGTAAACAGCTTCTATTGGCCATGTTATACTTTCAGTTATCATTTATGCCTTCCTGTGTAGGTTCTGTTTGGAACTATTGTCCTATAAATGTCTAAAAAGCTCTCATTTTCTTTATATTTTTTCCCTAAATTCTTCTTGTCCATGATGATTTTAAAAACCTTAACAATGACAGAAATGCCAAAATCAGTTGTGTTTTCTCATTGTTTTCTTGGGTTTGTACATCTGCCTGTTTGTCACCATCTGTTATCTCATGTCTAAAATCTAGATTTTAAATTCTCTCAGACCAGGAGTAACTTCATTCTGTGTCTCTCTCTATATTTCCTAGTGTAACAGATTATGTTTCATCATTTCAATAATCTATTATTAGTCTAATCAATATTTTAACACTGTAATTAAAACTTCACTTGTAAAACAAGCAAAATTCATCTGAGTCTAAAGGAAGACCAGAAAAGTCCTGTGATCCTGCTTCCTGCTCTATCAAGTCAATGTAAAGTCCAAGTCCTTTTACCAGTAATGTGAAAAAAAAATTAATTGCTGGGTTGCACTCTGAGTATGTCAAAATAATTTTGGAAGAAAGAACAGATGAGTAAGGATTACCTCATGAGTAATGTGCTGAATTGGTAGATAGGCTATGTTTTGAGATCTTCAGAAAAGCTTTAATTTGCCTCAACTGATTCATAACTTTTAACGTGTAGCTAAGGTATTTTCAGCAGTGCAGTTTTCCTTGGTTATAATTTCGGTAGACCAGTATAGATGTGACTATGGCTAATAATGCTACTTGATTCTTAGACTAAACTATGCCAGTCTGATAATAAGTCTGAAAATGCTGGTCTGCACATAATGGTGTAGTTTTGAACATAGTTATTTACTTGACATTTTAGGATGGTATTCATCTCATGAAAAGTAAAAGTCTACATCTGAACCAATCATTTAAGCATATTTACAGTCAATACAAGGAACTGGCATATTTAAACTTATTCAGCTTGCTAGGTAAGGACATCTACTTTAGGACAAGCTAAAGCATCCTTTTGGAATGCCCATTTCTTTGAATTGGGTATAAGAAGGTCTTGGGATGACAACCTCTCAGAAGTGCCTACATTGCAGATACCTCAGAGCAATTAAACCTTAAAAAATTTTGACAGCTCCAAGGTTAGAATTTTTCACCCAAACACCAGACAGTTGTATTAAATTCTTTGATTAAATATATCTGCCTCCCATTTGTGTGTGTGAGAGTGCTCTCCTCCAGGGTGCTGGCACCATATGGTAGGGTACTCAGTCCTTTTTGGTGAAGTGATCTACATGGCACAACTATATATTTGTAGATGGAAGGAATATTTTTCTGTTAGTTTTGTTAATATTTAAGTATATTATTGTAAGCCTTTACTAGATGAAGAACTAAATGAAGATTTACTTTCCAAACCAGAACCTAGTTACCTTAGCTTTCTCTTCTCTCTTTCTGGCTCATTGATAATATGACGACTTCATTCAAAATAAACCAATATCCCTTTATCTTTCTTTCAGTGATATGTTTTTTGCTCCCAGTTCAATAAAGGTCCTCTGACCATATCCCATACATTGGAAGGAGAAATGTCTTTTTTGTCCCTAGCAGGTTATTGTTTTAACTAGGCTTCTACCTTCTGTTGAACAATCAAGACTGAAGGTCTTCTGGATGTGTTAAGAAACAGATATGTGCTTTGCTCATAAGCACGCAGAAATTTAGTGACCTAAAAGTTAAGACTAACAGCAGTACAAGCTAAGCACCCAGGTTTCTTATAGGGTAACAAAGAGAAATACTTAAAAGTATTTTCAGAACAAGTACTACTGTAAAGTGTTAGGAGTTTAAGTTGTCTAGATTGCTCTCTGCACTTACATATATATATAAAACAGTTTATAATCCTAATTTAGAACAGCATTTTACTAACTGTTAGGCATCTAAAGCTGGATAGAAAGAGTCTGTAGGAAGATCATAGTGAGTAATGGTTAGCCTCTTTTTCCATCCACTAGATGATTACCTCCCACACATCACTAGAATGATAATCAGAATAAGCAGCAAGTAACCTAGTGGTATTTAGAAGTTATAATTAATTTTAATTTTTGTGGTTTTGTTTTGGTTTTTTTTAAGCTAAATTGTTCTATCATATTGAAAATATTTTTACTTATTTTTTTCAGGATTTCCAGCCAAAATATGTATATTTTTCCCTCTCAAAAAAGAAAAGTTTCTGCTTTTTTCATAACAGCATCATCAATTATTGTAACTATATATAGTATGTTTTATATCTCCTTTCCTTTCCTTTTTTGATTTCCTTTTCTTAAAACTCATCCAGTTCACCTGTTACTGAAATCTTTGTTGACTGTTTGCCCAGCTTTTTAATGTCTCCACTTCCTGCTGTATTATCTTTGTTTTTCACCTAAAGACACTATTAACCTTAACTGTAATATGAAAACTAATGCAAAACATTTAAGATAAATGAAGTATGAAACATTCCTGGAACTTTAAAATATACTACAGCTTTTAACAGCAGTGAATAGGCCTCTACTTTGTGAGAAGGTTATATTTACATTTTTTCTGATATGTTTGGATATATGCATTATAAACTGCCTGTAGTCAGTATTGAATCTCATTCTGAAGTTTGATTCAGTTTTCTAACCATAGACAGTTATTGTCATTTGAGATATCCTAGAGCATCTTTCTTGGCCTTTGGATGCCCTACAATGGCAAAACTCTCTGTCAGGTACCACATATCTATCATATATACCAGTTCTATATAGATGTCTACTATAACCTGCAGCATCTAAAATGGCTCTTGGGGGCTATGTTTAAGTAATCAAATTGAGTCTCAACTGCATCACAAAAATATGTATTCAAATAACAGCTTTTGTTGTCTTTTATGTACTGGGATCACACTAAAATATCATGCATATATTTTTCATGAAATATCACTTCTTGATAATTCCTTTGACTTTAAAGCAGGATTACACATACATTCTTCTGACTTGTCTTAAAACTATTAAAAAAAATCAAACCAGTTGCAAGTCATTATAGAAAATTTATAGAACCTGAAGGGTACTTTTTGCTGGATTCTAAAAATGTTCTCCTTCTATTCCTTGCTATAAAGTAGGGTTTAGCTTTTAATTTTACTCGCCATCAGGGACAAGGCCTAGTAGGAGATGACATGACCACAAACAAGGAAGTAAAACTAAGCCACTTAATAAGTACTTTCAGATTTTGAAAAAGTGAATTGCTGTATAATTTTGTTTAAAATGGTGAAAAACTTAGTTATTTTCATCTGCAGTTAAATTTACATTTGGGATTTGTGAAATGTAAAGCAGGAAAACATAGGGAAATGAAAATAAAAACAAATTATATGCCTGTGAACTGAATTTCATGCAGGTCTAGTTATAATATTCAACCGAACATAAGACCTGAAGATTTAAAACAGAACAATATGAAAGCAACAAACTGTAACACAGCCAAACACTCTAAGGAGATGACAGAAATTAGTCTGAAGACAAAAGATATAATTTAATATTTGAGATGGAACAAGGACAAGACTAAAGTGAGAAGTATTTTAGGGAAACTAGCAGAAAGGCAATTTGTAAAAAGGAAATAAAAGGACCTAAAGGTAAAATACTTCGATATAGTGAGCTGTTTGAGACCATATATGAAAAGAGAGAACAGCTGAATAAATATATATATGAAATTTATTTATTTCATAAACATTAAATACTTAAAGAAACTCAGGAGCAAGTATCACTAAAAGTGAGAAAATAACTGCTAAAGGGAAACAAAAATAGTTTTCCTCACAGGAGCTGAAAAATAAAAGTTTTTTCTACAGTCCAAGAAAGAGAAAATCTGTATTTTAGCTTGGGTGTGTGTGTGTGTGTGTGTGTGATACAGTATACTTTTCATGGTTTAAACCCAGCTGGCAATTAAGCACCACACAGCTGCTTGCTCACTCCACACACACAGAGGGATGGGGGAGAGACTCAGAAGAGTAAAAGGTGGAAAACTCATGGGTTGAGATAAAGACAGTTTCATAGGGAAAGCAAAAGGTGAGTGAACAAGCAAAGCAAAACAAGCAATTCATTCAGTACTTCCCATCAGCAGGCAGGGGTTCAGCCATCTCCAGGAAGGCAGGGCTCCATCACACGTAACAGTTACTTGGGAAGACAAACGCCATCACTCCAAACATTCCTCCCTTCCTTCTTCTTCCCCCAGTTTATATATTGAGTGTGATGTCATATGGTATGGAATACCCCTTTGGCCAGTTGGAGTCAGCTGTCCTCGCTGTGCTCCCTCACAGCTTTTTGTGCACCTGGCAGAGCATGGGAAGCTGAAAAAGTCCTTGACCAGTGTAAACACTGCTTAGCAACCACAAAACCATCAGTGTTTTATCAGCATTCTTCTCATCCTAAACCCAAAACACAGCACTGTGCTAGGTACTGTGAAGAAAATTAACTCTATCCCAGATGGGATCAGGACAATACTATTTGATGAAATCTGTCTGAAGGAAGTACTCAAGAGATTAACTAAACTCAGTTTTCTTGAGAAATGTATTTAATTAAAGGTCAAATACATGACTGGAAGATAGCCAATGTCACTCCAGTCTTCAAAAAGGGCAAGAAGGAGGACCCAGGGAACTACAGGCCGGTTAGTCTCACCTCTGTCCCTGGAAAGGTGATGGAACAACTCACTCTGAGTGTCTTCTCTAAGCAAGTGGATGGAAAAAAGATCATCAGGAGTACCCAGCATGGATTCACCAAGGGGAAATCATACCTGACTAATCTGATAGCCTTTTATGATGGCATGATCGGCTGGGTAGACGAGGGGAGAGCGGTGGATGTTGTCTACCTTGACTTCAGCAAGGCTTTTGACACTGTTTCCCATAACATCCTCATAGGGAAGCTCAGGAAGTATGGGTTGGATGAGTGGACAGTGAGGTGGATTGGGAACTGGTTGAACGACAGGGCTCAGAGGGTTCTGATCGGCGGGGCAGAGTCCAGTTGGAGGCTGGTAGCTAGTGGAGTTCCCCAGGGTTCAGTACTTGGACCAGTCTTGTTCAACTTGTTCATCAATGACCTGGACGAGGGGACAGAGTGTACCATCAGCAAGTTCGCTGATGACACAAAACTGGGAGGAGTGGCTGATACGCCGGAAGGCTGTGCTGCCATTCAGCGGGACCTGGACAGGCTGGAGAGCTGGGCGGAGAGGAACCTGATGAAGCTCAACAAGGGCAAGTGTCGAGTGCTGCACCTGGGGAGGTCCAACCCCATGCACCAGTACAGGCTGGGGGCTGACCTGCTGGAAAGCAGCTCTGCCAAGAGGCACCTGGGAGTCCTGGTGGACGACAAGCTGACCATGAGCCAGCAGTGTGCCCTTGTTGCCAAGAAGGCCAATGGTATCCTGGGGTGTATTAAGAGGAGTGTGGCCAGCAGGTCGAGGGAGGTTCTCCTCCCCCTCTACTCTGCCCTGGTGAGACCCCACCTGGAGTACTGTGTCCAGTTCTGGGCTCCCCAGTTCAAGAAAGATGAGGAACTCCTAGAAAGAGTCCAGAGGAGGGCAACGAGGATGATAAAGGGACTGGAGCATCTCCCCTACGAGGAAAGGCTGAGAGAGTTGGGCTTGTTCAGCCTGAAGAAGAGGAGACTGAGAGGGGATCTCATCAACACGTACAAATATGTTAAGGGCAGAAGTCACAAGGATGGAGCCAGACTCTTTGCAGTGGTGTCCAGTGACAGGACTAGGGGCAACGGGTGCAATCTGAAACATAAGAAGTTTCAGTTGAATATGAGGAAGAACTTCTTTACTCTGAGGGTGACAGAGCACTGGAACAGGCTGCGCAGGAGGATTGTGGAGTCTCCTTCTCTGGAGATATTCAAAGCCCGCCTGGACGAAGTCCTGTGTGACATGCTCTAGGAGAACCTGCTCTAGCAGGGGGGTTGGACTAGATGATCTCCCGAGGTCCCTTCCAACCCTTGCAATTCTGTGATTCTGTGATTCTGTGATTCTAGAAACCTGTACAAGAGGGAGCATTAGAGTCATTAGGATGTAATCTATAGAAACATGATTGGTCAAACATGACCCAACACAGATTTACTTATTTAGATCTGGTCTGCACTTGAAAATGTCTGCACAAGAAAATGTAAACAATTGGGCAATTCAAGTATAACATTCACACTAGTATTTTAGGCACAAGTAGACCATGAAATCAATCCATTAAAAATTCACTGTGGTGTTCCTCTTTTTCCTTTACGTTATTTTTTTTTCCTAACCTACTGATTCCATCTTCTATCAGTTCTTTACTCTTTGTTCCCTTTTTACCCATTCTTGATTTATTCCTTCAATTCTGATGAGCTCACTGTTTCTAATTTTCATTTCTGGAGTTCGGTTCACCTGTCGCCTGTAATGCTTTCCATATGGTCTGAGATATCAGGCCAGTTAGGACAATCGTTCTCTTCCTCTTTGTTTAGAACTATTGACATGGACTTCCTCCCAGTTCCTTCTTGTCCCTCTCTGGAGAAGCTGAGAGGAAGAAATTACTCTCATGGTGCAGAAATAATTACACACCTTGGTAACTAGTATGAACATTATAACAGCTGGCCAAACACAGCTATATTGTAGGATTTTCATTATCTAAATTTAGCCTTAGAAAATGTTGGTGTCTAATTTAGGCTAGTCAATACAGACTGTTAGGACTACCTGATGGTAATTTGATTCAGTCCTGAGACAACTGCATAGGTAATTTTCCTTTGAAAGGTATCTGCCTCTTTCTATTTACTGTACAAACCTAGATGACTGGCTTTGACAAAACCACAAGCACTGAACCTCAACCAGCTTCAGACATTTGTAGACCTTCATATCAGAAATGGTAATTTTAAATCTGCATATAATGACCAGAAAAAGACAGGGACTTTGAGACAGGAACTAACATCCAAATTTAGGTAAGATGAATTATCCTGTAGAGCTGTGGGGTCTTTCTGTGATTACATGGCCCTGTAGGGTTAGCGGGGACCCACACCAGCAGAAAAGAATGCCAAAGAAGAGAAGTTTCAAGTCTGTGTCTGCATGGTGGGTGCGGGAGGAAACATGATGCTATGGGGAAGTACCGTAGAAAGGCTGTGCAGAAGGGACGCAGCAGCAGCCTCAGACTCTTGCTGTGGGGAAAAAGGAAGAGTTCACACATACACATACAGAGCTATGGGTTTCTTGTTAGTCCGGTTATTGTTTTAACCATCTAGTAGTCTAAACTGTCAGTATAGAAGAAAAATCACTAATAATGCAGATAAAATACTCAAATGGGCCTGAGAAATAGTCCACACAATATTCTCTCTGGGCCTGAAGGTTGCCAATGTCATTGTCCTTAAGGACACTGGGCTTGGGAATGTGACCATAACTCCCTCACCAGGGCCTCACAGACCTGGCCGAGAGGAGCAGGATGCCCACAGTGGGTGCAGCCCCTTGGCCAGGGGTCCTCCTTGGGATATGTGGGTGCATTTCTTCCCCACCAGATCTTTCAGAGGGGCCCATGGGGGAGGAAGAAGGTTCCCTTCTTGCCCTGTGACACAAAGGACTGTTTTTGCTCCACTTGGCTCCAACCAGTTCCAACCAGCCAAGGCCACCCCGGCCCTCTGAGAGACACCAGTACTGCCCCACCAGGGCCCTGTCACCATGGGGAGGGGCAGAACAGAGCTTTATTTCTGGACTTCACACTTAGTCCTTAAACAAATATTTGGGCAATGAATGTAAAGAGAAAATGTAATCTTTATTTTGTATCTCATGTTTTTCTAAGGGCTAGCAATGAATACTCAGAGGTACATACTTATGTATGTATTTTTGTACCAGGTCATTGATATAATGATATAGATACTTGAATTTGAAACAATTTGAATGGTGTCTTTTGGGGCACAGGAACTGGATCTGGCATTACTGAGCCATTTCTTTATGTACTTCCAGTGATGTACTGTAATGTAATATAACTGCTCCAGATTTGTATGGCACATGTAAAATAATAAATTAAATGTTTCTGCATCTATTAAAATAGCAGAAATGTTAATCCATGGATAATGAGGTCTTGATCTTATTATTGCTTCCTAGCTAAAGCTCCCATTGCATTCAACAGAAAATTTACCAAAGTAAATGAAGGATTAGGCCTTTGATTTTTGCCTTTTTTTTTTTTTATCTGATTAATAAAAAAACTACCAAAAAAAAGGTAAAAAAACCATAGACCAATGTTTTGGAAGCATCTCAATTTGAGAAAGCCAAGATAATTCTTTTTGCTTATGAGCTGCATGTGAATTAGCCTACTAATAATTCTTGTGTTACTGCACAATCTTTATTCATTTTAAGTAAACCTGTCATTAAGGGGGGGGGGGGGGGAGGGGGAGAGATAAATTTAGCTTTTTATTATGTTTCTTAGTTGTAAAATAAAATGTATTATTAATCTATAGTCACTAAGCTGTGTTGCATGTCATAAAAGTGGCCATCTATTCTAAAGTTACAGGAATCTTTTAAATATGTCACAGGGGACCATATGCCCTGGTTTTACTAGAACAGCTCTTTGCATTTGATGTCCTAATGCCCCCAAAACTTTTATTTTATTACTGTAAAGTCCTGCTTTTCATCCATCAAAATATACAGGTGCATTGTTTTCCCCTTTCCCTAAAGGGTTTTTCTTCAGTATCATCATGTAACAAGTATGAATTTCTCATAGCTGGAGTATGCTGTAACATGGCAGGTGATAGCCCTGTTATTTGAACAGCATGTGTTTATAAACCATTCTGGCTGTTGAAAAATTCTTAATCTGAACCCTCAGCTGTAGGTTATGGTGAAAGAAAGGATTGTGGGATGAGTGTTCTCTGACTTTCCTTTTCTCTGCCTTACAGTCCTTGTGTAATGATGAGAAACCTAGAAGTGATCTATGCTGGATGCTTTTCTTAGTTCCATTTCAGAACAAGGTTGCTGTTTTTTTTCTTTTTTTTTTTCCCTTTCATTTGGGCAAAATGGATCAAAGTAAATTCTTGCCCCCCATTCATTCCCAGAGTATGTTGTCTTTTTTTTTTCTTTTTGAAATAATGAGCACTTAATAGTGAGCTTAATTTACATTTCAGAGCATAAGCTGCATGTCTTGAAGGTTGGAAGAGTGAAGATAAACTACCATATGTTAGCAGACCATTCACAGAGCTCTTTTGTTTATTTAAGCTGCTCAGTGCCAGCAGTGCTGAGACCTGTTAATTTGGACAAAGGCTGAAAAGATAAAGTTAATAACAAATCAAAGCATATGTGCTTGAGGTACTGAAATTACTACATAAATAAAGGTAATAAAACTTTGTGATGTTACAAAGAAGCCAAATGAGAAATGAAAGTGGCAGCTGAAATCTTGGTACAAAGTGAATCTCGGTACAAAGAAATCTTGGTACAAAGAGAAGAGCTATAGTTGCAAAGTTGGAGTAAACTGAAGAATGATAAATATTATTGGAATGAGATTCACATAAATATGTTTAAAGTGTGATGCTCACTTTAAGCTAAAAAAACATAATACACATGGTAGAGATTTGCCTGCCTTTGCAATATGATGTTGCACAAAAGATCTATTGGTGTGTTTAATAAAATGTCCTATACGCTAACTGGTTTTGTATTGTTTGTTGGAGATGAAACTGATGAACATTTTTTCTAGAAATCTAGCTGAATGGAAGTTTCAAGGAGAATGATAACTTTTTATCATATATATGGAAATTAAAAATAAACATAATTTAAAATATTTATTTATTTATTTTACTCATAAGTTTCACAGAAACAGCTCATCTAAATTTAGACATCTGTGATGAAAAACATCTGTGTAAGCTGGCTAGTTATTAACAGTGGATTGATGGACTCTATGGCATAGTTCATGGTGTTTTCTGATGTCTACTTCAGATTAGATAAACTACATCTTAGAACTGCATATTTCTCTCCATCTCTCTCTAAAGAATACTTAGGATGGTTGCCTCAGAACAAGGTATCTAGTCCATAGATACTTACTTTCATATCACCCACTTTCCCTTGAGTCATTGTAGATATATGCAAACTCAGAACCTGCTCTACAGAAAACAAGGAAGGATTTTATTTTTTTTTTTAATTATTGGCAAGCACTCTTAAAAAATTACTGTTTTCTCAACAGTAAAAATCTCACACTGTTGAGAGAAGTCTTAGAAAAGAGGAATCTTTGTTGAAGTTGTAAAAGACAACAGCAAAATTGAAACAATTTTAAAGAGGCCTGACCTCAGCTATTGAACAATGCTGAAATCAAGTTATGGTGGTAAAAAGATAGAGCTTCAGAAGAGCAATAACTTCCCTAAATACATTCAAGGAATTTGGGCTACATTTCTTACATCAGACTATGTAATGTCTTTAAAAGATGTGGACAAAACCCTGAAGAGGCTTCTAGAAGCAGCTTATCAATAGGATGATCATGTGGGTTAATGAGTAATTAATGTATTATTGATTAATTTATTGTAATCATGGAAAAGATTGACCTTCCCTAATGCAAGTGCCTAAGATCTGGCATGTAAATCTGTGGAGGAGTGGCTGAGTGAGAATGGGCATGATTTAGTTCCATTCGACAGTCCCTGCTCTTAAGCGGATGTGGGCGGAACTATGACCGGAAGAGAAGAAGAAGCCCCTCTGCCGGACAGATGATCCGTCCCAGTCACAGTAGCGATGTAGGCATGTGTATAACGGTGTTCTACCAATCACAGTGTGACGTGTGTGCATGTTATTGTTTTCTGCCTATATATGCTTTTCTTAGCTACGCAATAAAGGAGGACGACCATACTCACATTGAGATTCCATTGTTACTCCGGGCCAGCTTCCCCTTCCGACATCTGGTAGCAAAAGATGGTTCAACGTTGACGGTTACTGGCTCTGATATCAGAGCTTAGCTGGACTAAGTTTCTCCGAGACTGCGGTAAGCAGCGAGAGAAGGGGAATTGTGAAGCAAGGCATCTGGCAGAAGTGTTCGACACGGATCGAGTTGGCCGCTCGACTCCCAGAGTTTGTTGCTCACAGATATCCTTTCTGAGAAAGGGGAGAGACAACAGATGCTGGGGGAGGTGTTCGACACGGATCGAGGTGGCCGCTCGACCCCCAGCGGCTGCTCAGCTTGACCTTTCTGAGAAAGGGGTGAGACAACGGTTGCTGGGGGAAGTGTTCGACATGGATCAAGGTGGCCTCTCGACTCCCAGCGGTAATCCGGCACAGCAATGGAAATAGAAGCTGCAGCCGGATTGCTCTCTGGCATCCTCTCTAAGAGAGGTGTGGAGACTATAGTGAAGCAACTGATTAAGCTGATTAATTTAGGACGCCGATGGGGGCACTTTACCAACATGCCTCTCTTATTTTTGGTTACTGAGTGGAAAGACTTTGGGGAAATGATGTGGCAAAAAAAAATAACTGGGGACGAAAAAGATGAAAAAGAAGTAAAAGCGGTCTGAGAGCTGTTGGCGAGATTTGGGCTATTATATGTGGGAACTAACAATAACCGACCGAGATAAAGACATTCGCGGCTTTAGAACTACCTAGTGGACTGTCATGAACACCGTAAAGGACGTGCGTGCAGGGACGGGGGTGGCGGCCGCAGCAATTCAGGCACTGACTCCACCGCGCCCCCCCTCCTCCGCCATCGCCACCTAAGCCAGGCCAACTTGAAACCTTTTTTGGGGTCGGACACTTGCACCCCATAAAAAGCATGACCAGCCAGCAGTGCAGGCGCCGCCGCAGCACCCACTGTGGAACCATCAACACCACCCCCCCCGCGATGTGCCTATGATGGCACAGTGATTTTATGAAAAGGCGGAAGGACTTGGCTGTGGTTCATCAAAAAAAAAAAAAAAAAAAAAAA